>JBAFWW010026137.1:6813-23035 GCA_036873685.1 Agapornis canus
TTTAGGTTGGATATAAGGAAGAAGTTCTTTACTGTGAGGATGGTGAGGCACTGGAGTGGGTTGCCCAAAGAAGTAGTAAATGCTCCATCCCTGATAGTATTCAGAGCCAGGCTGGACAGAGCCTTGGGCAACATGGTCTAGTGTGAGGCACCCCTGCCTGTGGCAGGGGGGTTAGAACTAGATGATCTTAAAGTCCTTCCCACCCCTAGCAATTCTGTGATTCTATATCTAAAAGCACTGCTAAAAGAAGTTACCTCCCTCCCTCTCCCCAGCTTTTCATCATTTCCTTCCTATGAGATGTTATCCAACTTCCCTGTCAGAGCAGTGGATGAACATCTGGTAACCTGTTTTAGCCAACATCAGAAAACCCATGCAGTTGGTCTAAGCTAACCCAGGTCATTCGGAGTTTGATGGATCAGAGGTTTCTCATGTGAACAGCTCTGCCAGTAGGTCAGAGGAGGCTGGAAGTTCTGCAGTGCTATTACCAAGCTGAGGTCTAGCAAGGAAGTCACCTACTGCACTGGCTTACTTACAGCCTTTGGTAGTAAGAGTTTGCTGAGCAAGTGGGAAGAGGGTAGGAGCAGGAGCAGCAGTAGCATCTTCTACAGCAGAATTAATGAACCTCTGTTTAGCTAGCAGTGTCAGTCTGTGTCACACCGTTTCCTAGCTTCTTCCCTCATGCTTCACAGGAGCTACCTGTAAGTGCCTGCAAAACTAATAGTAATCCTTCCTTGTTGTGATGTCTCTAGAAATCCCTCACATAAAGGTTGGGCTAACTGTGTGGTATCGTGCTGTTAGCTATTGTTTGTTTCTTTATATACCCAGCCTTAATTTCATCTCATACTGTAAGCTGTTTAATACAGTTTAATACATGATTGGCCAATGCCTGCAATTCCAGTAAGATACAGGTATATGAAGAAATAATAATAGGTTACTGATACAGTAGGTCCCTGTGAGAATGCTACGATAAAACTGGTTGTCTATGGGATCACTAGTGCTGGCAGAAAGGGCTGCATACTGAGAGACAGGAGGTCTGAGTAGCAGCAGATAAAACAAAGGTGTTGTAGCACCTCTCTGGTCTGTTCTTTTGGATGTAGAACAAACAAAAGTCTGATACTAGGTGAATAAGACATCTCTGGAAAAAAAACAAACCCAAGGACAGTTCTAGAAACATTAATCAGATTTGCCTAGAGAAATTAGCTTTTATGAGTGTATCAAAAGCTTTGCTGAATAGATCAAGATCAGAAAATGAGGAAAAAAGGTATTACTTGACAGCCTAGTAGCTGCAGCTGAGTTAAGGAGGGTTCTGTGAATTTCTTGTACGAACCAATAATAAACAAAACTGCTTGAAAGCTTAAGAGGCTCTGGCCATGTATGACATTTTCTGCATACTTGGTCATAGTAAAGTTTTAGCAAGAAGTCACACAATAAAGAGACTGTCAAGATTTTGCATATTCTGAGTGATAAGTTAACAAATAGTTTTACTGTGGTTGTTTCTAGTTTAGAAAAACGACATGGCAGAATTGTGTTACAGAAAAAAAAACAGTGCCAGAGCTAATAATGTGGCAGTGATGTTTCTGTGTATAGTAAACTTTATCTCTTCTTAAAAACCCAAGGCACACAAAAGCAAATAAAGGCTATGTCATAGATTTTAGATAGATAATCTCCAATATAATTTCATATACACTTTTATTTTGTGCAGTAACAATTCTGTCCCGATTCTAAATGTGTGTTGGTTTTCACAGTTTGCCATTTCTGCTGGAGAAGCATTTTTCTTTATAAAAAGTTCCCTTGAGGTGTACCTGCCCTGAGGTGTAATTGTCAAGTAATGCAAAACTACTCTGACTCTATCTCAGAGAGCTGACTGGACAAAAACTAACACTGCAAAGCCCAACTCAGTGCTGGCTAGGCTTCCTGAATTGGCTTACCTCCTGTCTCCAGGAACACCAGTGCTAGTGTGGGGAAGAGGCCAGGCTGGAGGGCTGGGGTGGTTCTGACATATGGCAGCCCTAGCACAGAGTACCTTAAATTGCCATGGGACTATACTGTTGGAGATAGGAGATGTAATATGCAGAAATATTAACAGAAGTGTGTGGAGTAGAGACAGTTTTACAATATCGTTATATCTGATACCAGTCTAAGATTTGGATTCTGCAGAGCTAGGCTGAACCTGTGCTGTTCAAACAAGAAGAATCTCACCTGCCTCGAAAGTCTGGTCTGCAGACAAGTGTTTAATTAGTCGTCAGGTAGTTATTCTCACCACAAATACTCTTTGTTGTTTCTGTTTGTGTTTGAGCTGTTGAATCTCCAATAGATGTTGCTTAAAATTAATTTCAGGATTCAACTGGGTTTCGTATTGCATTATAGTAGGTAAGAATGCATGAGCTTTTGAAATAAGATGTGTTACTAAAACAAGAGGCATTTTTTTTTATACAGAGAACAGTGAAACAGACACAGAGTTTTGTGAAGGTTCTAGAGATCTAGCGAAGCTTTCAGTGTGCTATTTGAATATTCTAAGTTGAACGTAGCAGGGACATTGTGGCATTTAGCTGTAATTACTCTTTTAGATCTTGAAACTTTCTCTTGAGAAATACAAGTCATGCTTCTTTAGAACAGACATGAAACATTTTTTTCATAAAGTTGAAAAGAAAAGGGGAGGAATCTATGACAGAGAAACCGGGGAATTACGTTCATATAAGAAATGCCTTGACTAAGGAATGGGAAATAAAAATCATTTGCAGTATTCTGGAAACTCAGTAGCTGAAGGATGAGCTTAAACATTAAAAATTTATTTAAGAAAGTGTAGTTTCAGTGGTGGTTAATGATGATTCCTTTCATGACAGACCGGGGTCCCTTACAAAGGGGAAAGTGGTATAATGTAGATAAAATTACAAGCTTGAACGGGATCTAACTCAAACCTAGATGAGGAAAATATATCTGCTGGGGTTTTTTTAATGTTAAAGATAACTGCGCCCTAGCTCTGCCTGGGAGCGATTTAATGCAACAAATTGAATTTTTTTTTTTTTATTTTTTATTTTAAAGCATTCCCAGCCAGACCAGAAGCAGTGGTTAGTAACTGTCTTAAGACAGTGAGTCTGTTCTTTATGCTTGGTTCTGCAAATTCAGTGAATTTGGATATTAATGTATGAAATTGTGAATAATAATTCAGCCTGGTTTACTAAGGAGGTTCATACATTCATCTAGTTTTCTCTGTGTCTATTAGAAGTAGAATTCAGAAGTCTCTTCCCTAAGAGAGGTCATAGAGAATCTGTTACAAAATTCATGATACTGTAATTTTCAAAGCCACAAGGGAAAAAAACCCACTCTTTCAAATTTTATGTCTAGAGAGCTTTTGGGCAATGTTCTTGAATAATTTTTGTCAATGTATTATTTATGAACATATCAAGTGTAGAAAATGCTTCAACAAGGATCATGCGAGTCAGAGATGAGCATGTGGATTTAGGAAAGGTAGATTTCCAAAGTTATCTTAGTTTGTAATCCACAAGCCAAATTAAAGCAAGGAGCAGTTTTGATTCTTGGACTTGGGGAAGATATGTTTACACAGGAAAGACTGTAAAAAGCAGAGGTGTCAATTTACAGCATGTTTTCAAAATTACAAAAAGTGGAAAACGCTACCTCACGTTTACTGAACACTTACTGTGTCCACAGAGGTAGTTATTAGAAAGTACTAGTTCAGTGTGAAACCACAGAGTAAACCAAACGTAGTAACTTCTTCCTGTAGGCAAGTCTTTAGTGATCAGTGAAATACTTGGAATGTCACCTTTGTGCTGGCCATTGGCGCATGATTTATAGTTTCAAACCTCAATACCGTGCTAGGCTCTGTAGAAATACTTCAGTTGTCTTTCTGTCTGTTATATTTTCTGGCAAGCTCAAGATCTTCTGTAACTATGAAATGACTGGGGGAAAAGGATTAGAAAGGACCTTGAAAGGTCATATTTTCTGTTCTTCAAGGCAGAATCACCTTTAGTTGGGATGAACTATTCTGAGGTGGTAGGAACAGAGGTTTGGTGACTTCCACAGACAAGCAAGCAGCCTTAGTGAATACTTATTCTTGGTTGCAAGTTAAGTGCGTTAGTTCCTCTACCCCTTGAAGTTCCTTATTTTTTTCGGTGTCTTCTGAAGCAGTTCTCCAAGTTTTGAAATGAGCCTTTCCAAAGACTTTCTCGTATTGTTGTAGACTTCTCTCCTTGGACACTCCCTTTCCCCTCCTGTTTTCTCAGCCTTTTACATCCTGTTTTCTGAATCTCATGGTTGTGCTCAAAAAGTCTTATGGACTTGCTTCAAAACATCTTTCTTGAAGCATACTAAGCAAAACTGGTATATTCCAGCTCAGGCTGCACCAACACTAGCTAAAGGAAGAGGATTATTCCCTGTCTTTACCAGATGACTCTGTTTATATTTCTCAGAGTGGTAGCTGACTGTTCTGTGGCAGGATGGCATTGCTCAAGTTCTGATCTGTTCCAGATATTTCATGCAGAACTGTTGCCAATTCCCCATTTGGTACCAGTGCAATGGTCTAAGCACAAAACATTCAGCCTGTCTTTACTCAGTTGTACATCTTTATTTCCACCCAGTCCATACCATTTTTTTTTTCCTGACTTTTTATTTTGTTTGCCAAGATGAAAATATTGGCAACACCTAACAGCCTGTGGAGTTCAGGAAAGGAGGTGCCTATACCATTGAAACTGGTAAAACTCCGTTTTGTCAGTTGGCCACAGAGAGTTAACTCTTGTTACGGTTTTCCAGTGAGTTGTCATTTGCATCCATGTAATTTTTTCACATTTCATCTATAAGAATGTCGTATGGGGCATTTCCTCCTCAAACTAATTACCACCTTCATTTCTGGTTGGTGCCTCAGCTTCATGCTGTCATTCAGTGCAGGATAGGAGCTGTCATATTACAGTCCTTGGGAGCTTAACTTCCCTCAGGAGAAACTCTTGTGACATGTCTAAAGCTCTGCTTCTGTGGTTTCATCTTAAATAACTTGCCTTTCTGTAACTTTCTGTAACCCTGGTAAGGTATGTTGTCGTACTGCACTAGAGAATGGGGTTCATGAATTTGAATGGAATAGCTGAGTTCTGATTGTTTTCAGAGTCAGTTTTGGGTTTTTTTCTTTTCTTTTTCCCTGAGTTCAGACAAAATCCATAGCAAACATTTTGTAAATGACAGTTTCTCTTAGTATCATGCCTGTATAAATTTATTAAAATTATATCCTTTAATGTCACAGTGGTTAATAGAGTCTTTCATCTTTTGATCTTAAAAATCCCATATTGTGGAGTAGTTAGAATCACAGAATCGAGTAGCTTGGGAAAGACTGTTAAGGTCATCAAGTCCTGCTGGTACTCCAGGACTGCCAGGACCACCACTGAACCGTGTCACTGAGGGCCTCATCTACACAGTGTTTCAACTCCTCCAGTTGCATGTTGCAAGACCAGGGCAATTAAGTAGAACTACTGTACATTTGGGAGCATATGATGTAGTTTCAATTTAAAGCATTAAAAAGCATCTGAAGTAAGTTCTGAGCTTAAAATTGTAGAAATAACGTAAGGATAAATATGTGCACTTGTCATTGTCCTTACAGGGTTGTTTGCAATTCCTCTAACTCCCATCATCCTGTCCTCTCCCTTCATCTTACTCTTCTGTTCCTATGATTTTTTTTTTTCCCTGCAGCATGTTTCATTCTGACACCTGGTCAGGAGTTCACAGATAATGCTGTGGTTACATACCAAAGGTGGGAAGTACTTAAAGAAATCCACCATGTCTGTTTCCAGCTGTCTGAGGACAAAAAATGTGCCTGAACAGCAGGTAGGAAAACCACCTTCAAACAGATGGTTTTCTGTGACTAACTGAGCCATTAGCATGCTCCTTTGTAAGGTTGCATTATGTTGCCTTAGAAAATGCAATCAAGTAAAACTACTGTGCATTTTGGAACATGCGATATAATTATCATTGTTCAGTGTATCAGCATTCTGTACTTTTCTTGCATGGGACAGAAGAGTAAAGCCAGGAAAGTGTGAGATGGGGAGCACAACTCTGGCAAGGTAGGAGCTGTCTCGGGTGGATGGGCTTGTGTGAGCAGAGGAGGTGGACTGTGATCCAGTTTGTCAGGAGAATAAATGTCTGTGGGATGTGGAAGAGGACTTAAGATTGTGCAAATAGCAAGTATGGGGGAGGTTAATGTGCTCGCGAGTGTGCGCTGGAGAAGAAGTAGAAATTCCTACTGTTGCCCGGCCAATAAGACTGGTGGTACTACTACCAGACATAGCAACACATTGTGCATGGGAAAGCCCTGTGGTTACTTTTTTCTTCTTCAGGACGTACACTGTAAACAGTGGCTATGTCTTTCACCATGCATTGTATAGCAACTTTTATTTGAGGAAAAGAGAGGTGAAGTTGTGCCTGCTGTGGTGGCTGGATATTCAAATCCTTTGCAGAGGTTAAAACACTGAAAATGGATAGACATTAAGAAAGTCATTGCCAATTTTACCATCACGGGTCCTGTTACTCTGAGAGTCATAACAACGTAGAAACAATAGAGGACCCAGCTTATTTAGGAAAATACAAACGCTTTTTTTCCCTTCAGGTCAAAACCATAGTTCTGAAATACTGAAAAGTATGATCTACTTTATTTCAGTGCATGTCTGATATATACAGCTCCTTTGTGGAATTCATTGTAATTTTGTTTCCTCTGTTGTTTTCCCTAGTGCGTTTGTTTCTTCCCTTCTTCCCCCCATCTTTGAACGATAAACCCACTCTCTTCGGTAATTCTGAGCCAGGTCAGTCCTGGGCCTGGACTTTTCTGTGGAGAGACTGCCAAGTTTTTATAAAATATTTGGTGGTATAGGGATTTGGATGAATGTCCAAAAGGGACCAAGACTTGAGACCTCCAAATGTCTTTAATTTATAACCATCATTTGGAAAGGAACCTTCCTGAGCCCCAAAATAAAAAAAACCCAGTACTTCGTTTATACTATTAGTTGTCATTCTCTCCATGATAAGGGTACCCCTCCATTCTGAAAAGAGCTAAAGCTTGTGCTGCTGCTTTAACAAAACAGTTTAGTTGATCTAATGTTCTGTTCTGTGATGAAGTGTCTTATCTAGGTCATAGTTTAGCCTTAAAGAAGGTATTTATGAAGCGGTAAGAATGCTCTGTGGTGTATTTATTCTCTAGAGTTGGGAAAAATGCTATTTGACTAGCAAATGAAGTAGTTCACCTTCAAGTTATATGTTGAAGTTAAAGGCAACAATTTTAATCTTTTAGTAGCCCCAAAATAAGTAGAGCATCTGGAACTGCTCAAACCTTGTGTAATTTGACATTTACTATAGGAAAACCAGTTCAGAGAGATTAATATTGCAAGTGGCTATCCAAGGGAGGAAAATCTTTGAGATTTAGATACTAAGTTAAATTTGTACTTTTATTCTATGTGCAGATGGTAAAATATAGCTGAAGACTAAGAGCTGATTCCTGAGCTCATTTCTTCAGTACTCGAGACTTATTTGACAGACATAAAATACTGTGCTAAATCCTTGCACATATATGAAGCTGGCATTTGTGATATTCACTTGGGAGTGTGTTATTTGTCATGTAACAACAGTGTTATCAGCAAGATGTTACTCTGATTTTTGCACAGTTTTCATTGGTGTTTGGCCTAATTACAGCCATAGTAGTTAAGATCTAAGCAGCAGAAGCCTTCATGTTCTAGGTGTTCCTCAGTCAGACAACGCAAATACAGTTATTTTTAAATAATTCTATATAAACCACTGCTGCATCATCAAGAGTTTTAAAACAACATGTTTTTGGATTTTGGCTGGATCTGTGAACCAGTGTTGGTTTGTCTCTCTGTCTTCCACTCACAGTTGTGTATCATCGGAATATATCAGGCATGGCTTCCGATGCATTGAATTTTGCAATAAATAATAGACTAGCACTTACATGATAAGTGATTTGTGAACTGTGTTGCTAATTCATTTGCCATGCTTAATTAGCTCTAGAGTGCCACTCAGCCCCACAGAAAAAAATCTGTTGGATTCTCAAAGGCTTCCATTTATTGAACTTTAGTAACCTGAACATTCATTTATGTGGAGACCCTGTTTCTGTCTTAGTTGAAGGCAGACCTTTGTGTAGTGTAGAATACTGGCTTTGGTCTTCTTTTTTATTTTATATTTTCACTTGTGTGATTATAACTCTGACTGAAAAGAAATCTTCAGGATGATTTGTTTTTCAGACTCTAATGTGCATTTTTGCCTTAGGTTGTTTTCTGATTCACTGTATGGTTTTATTGATCTGACAAAAAATGTGAGTGAATCCTAACCTTCTAAAGCCAAACATGTCTGTGTCTCCACATGACTGGACAGTGAAGGAGATACATGAACCATGAGTTGTTCAGAGCTAAGACCCTACAAAACTGTTTGTAAAAATCGAAGGACTGCTCTGTCATTTCCTGCCTAGCAGTATCCGCTGAGATGAACTTTAAAAGACCTTGTTTCATAAGGTCTTTTTGCATTTTATTTTGCTTGTAAACCAGCTATCTCATATGGTTAACACTCTTCTAAATGTATCTCTCATAATCAGTGCCACAAATAAAACAGCTTTGCCAGTGGCTTGTGAAGTTCATTCTCACATACAGATTGTGTGACAAATTAACAGCCTCTGTCTATATGTGAGTCTCGCATAACGCAATGCTGTATGAGACTAGAATAGGTGGGGACAGACACCTGTCTTTCACACAGTGGCATTCTGAATTGCATGAGGAGCAGTGTTGTTCTGGAGGCAGTCTCTACCTCTTCTGTAAGACAGGCAAAATTTGTTAATTAAGTTAGCATTTATACCTCTTTGAGGAAGGCAATAATGAGTTTTTAACTCTCTGAGAAACCAGACTCTGTCAGTGAACATACAATAATTCTTTTTTACCTATTCAGAAGATGTATTAAAAAAAAAAAGCCACACCCACATGCTTATACTGTGTAAGATTGAAACTGAAAAGCATTTCACTTTCCAAATGTGAATTTCTATGTTACTTCTGCAACCATTAGTGTTAAGCATCTAAAACAGCACAGAGTTGCAATTCACTGACACAGTTGTAGATGCTGGTGACATCTTGTTTTGTGTAGTCAGTATCACCTCCTGAAACTCCTATTGTAAAGTGAAAGAACCTTATAAATGCCAATTATATGTATGGTGTGTCCATGAAGATGTGGCACTAGGTATGATTGTGCTTATATGTACAACGATACTCAATTCTAAGAAGAAAATGAAAGAGATTTAAATGCTAGACGAAAACCTCTGTATCAGAAATTCTGTTGATTTGTATGCAAGTAGAAGTGAAGTAACTAGCTTGCTTGCATTTTTGTCCAAGGAAATATGAAATTTAAGCTCTTCTTACTACCTTTAAAAGTCCTGGCATATGTGTGCCCTATTGCTGTGGTTCATTCTGAATGATTACTCGTTAAAAAAGAAGACTGGCAACACAGGAAAATGGCAAAAACTTAACAGTATTTCTAGAGCAGTGCCGTGAACAAGTAAATACCAACCAGAATTGTAGAGACATACAAAAGCTTGTTTGAAAGTTAAAATAGAAAACATAAGAGAAGAATTGGCATGTCTTAACTGGAAGGAAACATAACAGTTATTCTAAAATGGCTGACTGTAAGATTTCCTCATGTTAAAATGGTTTTATTAGAAAATAAGAGAATGCACATGTATGGTTGAAGAATCATGGAACTTCCGTAACTTACAGTTGTGGTATATGTTTGGAAAAAAATTAGTATTTTCAAATTGATAATTTGGCAATGCTTCTTGGTTTTTTGGGTTTGTTTGTTGTGGTTTTTTTTCCCCTTTGGTAATTCCAGCTTTCATCCTCACAAAGACGAAGTTAAAGTAGTTGATTGTCTTGGTTCCCATTGGTCATTATTCATTCCATATGCTATCACTAACTCAATACGTAACTTTTAAAGTCCTTCTGTGAAGGGCAGACTTTCAAGCTTGGAAACAAGTTGAAATTTTTATGTGCAGAGGAGCAGGGATTTGACCTGAAAGAAGAAGATGGGTGGTAGAGAACTTTATTTGGACCAGAATGATAAAATGTCATCTGGGCATCTATTCTGCTGATGTGAAGAGGGAGCAGCACGTGCACCAGGAGTTAGGAGAAGCAGTTTTTATAGATGTGGAGGATGGCTGTGAAGATATTGGCTTGCCTTGAAGAAAGAGCTTGTTCACAGTAAGGGAGTGTAATTTTAATTTAATTTACAGGAATATAAATTAAAGTGCATACTAAGAAACATGCACACCTTTAAAGGAAGTGGCAGGACAGTTCATTTTCTCCAAGTGGGATTTTGTAAACTGCTGAGTACAGGAGGAATTCCATGCACCAGCAGGGCATCTTGTCTGCTATTTTTTTTTTTTCCCCTCTAATCTTTTATTCTGTTTATGTGATTGCAGAATGTAGAGGTTGATACTGGCTACAGGATAATAACTACAAAAAAATGTAATGGCTGTCTTCAGCTCTTGTAGGTTGACATGATTCTGTTACAGTCAGTGAAGTCACACTGAGGATGTTAATAAACATTCAAACAAATATTAAAGTTACAGTCCAGAGACTTGACAGATGATATTTCTAGTTCCTGAAGATGTTTTAGATTAGAAAGTCTGTTCAAGCAAACTGGTCTCCTCTTAAAGCAGTATAGATGTTTAAATAACAACATTCCTCTGGCCACTGATCAAGATACAGGAACTGATTTAATCTTGGGCTTTTGTATGTCTTTGTGGCTGCTTATTACTGGATTTCAAAATACCTGTGTTTTTTTTTTTTTTTTTTTTTTTTCTTTTTTTTAACTTTTGGTTGAGAAAAGCTCGAATGTTTTTTTTTGGATTACTTGATTATGGTTTATAACCATTCATTATTTGCTTCATTTTTTTCTAAGTGTAATTCAGAAAGATGGGGTATTTTAGATTGCTAACAGGATAGAGATTTTTTCCTTTTTTTTTTTTTTTTCACTAAAAGAAAAATGGTTAAAATTTATTTTAACTGAAAAATTTTTCTTTGTGCCTCCAATTAACACTACCCTGGTAGATATGTTAATGAATGTGTAGATTCTCATGCATGGAATGAAGTGCAGGCTCCTCTGAGGTTTGATAGTTTTCACTTGCCTAAATGGCTATATTTCTAGCTTAGTAGTGCATTGTCCTATACTTCTTACTCTTAGGTTCATTAATCTGTATGAGGCTTGCAGAGACAAAAATTAAAGCTAGATCTTGGGTTTGCTTTTTATCTTACTGGAACAACTATCACAGAATACTTTAATTTACAAAGTCTGCCTCAGTGTACCACAGTTAGCTTATGTTCAGGTTTACTTCTTCATTTTTACTAAGGAAATTGCTTTTGAGACCACTGGAGCACTCTAGTGCAGAGCTTTGCCAATAGCCCCAGGTGCAGTTCTTGTTGATGGGCTGGATTTTCAGTTGTGGTCAACCTAAAGAGCCAGATGTTCAATTGCAAGATGAACTGATGGCCAAATCTAATAGCAAAAGGAATGACAAAGAGTTAAAACAATAGAGCATTAGGTAGGCTAGGCACTGAATAGACAAATAAAGTGGAAATATACTCTATCTGGAATAATTGGGCTTGGAAGGGACCTCTGTTCTTCATGATGTCCAGACCCTGCTCAGAATAAAGCTAGCAATGTTAAATTTTAGATATTCTTTTGAGCTTTCAGAGTTACCCTTTCCTTGATACCCTTTCTTACCAAGTACCCATTCACAGTTATCACTGACAGCAGAAATAACTTATGATTTCTGGAGCCTTAAAGAAAGCCTGAATTCTAAGAGTCTCTTAACCTTCACAGAATCACAGAATCACAGAATAGCTAGGGGTGGGAAGGACCTTAAGATCATCTGGTTCCAAGCCTCCTGACATGGGCAGGAATGCCTCACACTAGACCATGTTGACCAAGGCTCTGTCCATCCTGGCTCTGAACCTTGCCTTTCTTGGCAAGCTTCTTGGATTTTTAAAAGAAAATAACTGAAATATTGAAAATATATGTTGTTTCTAACCCACTTTTTGTTTTTAGGGCCCTGGGATATTACAGTTTTCTTCTCAGCCTTGGCCATCTTCCCTGTGACTACTCTGCCTTTTAAGTTAAACACCCAAAGAAAAAGATTTCACTAAACCACTTTTCTTTCAGCAGTTCTGTTTTACAGTGTCTTTCATCTTTCCTTTCTTCTCACCTTTCAAGAATCATAATTTTGAATTCAAAAAAGTGTGAGTCAGATTTCTGCCTGAAATGCTTGATTTCATGTGGACTGACTTGAGAGCCTGAGGTTGCCATCAACTGTTTAATTTCTCTCTGTGCATAATAGCAATGATACTCTGAGTCAGTGGGAAGTTGAGCATCTTCATTGTTTAATGCTTTGAAGATGAGGTTATGTAGCTATAATTATTAACAATACCTGACCTAAGCCCTTTCCCTTTAACAGGCATTTTATCTTTTTGTGATTTTTAAAAAGTTTTGCCTCAAGAATTCTTTTGTTTAAACCACTTTTCTTCTTAATTGCCCTAGACTTGCAGGATCTGAGCTGCCAGTATATTTGCCTAATATAATTTAGGCAAGTATCGTCTTAGCCCATCTGTTTATTTGAAAGCTTGACCAATTTCACAGTGTTTTCAGATGTATTACTGTAGTCCTCAACCTTTTGTAAGAGTTTATTTTCTCCCTTTATCGTGTTATCAGCAGACAGTTTAAAGTTGCGTAGCTCAGAATGCAAGAACAAAAAAGAGAAACAAATTTTTTTCATTCCAGTAAACATGAGCTGTAGTAATTCGTGTTGCTTTTTTTTACATTTGAAACATTCACACCTTGGTGCTATGCAGTTTGGCCAAAATTTTCTAACTTGGATGTTTAAAGTTGCTTGTTACATTTAAGTGACTGCATAATTGCACAGTATCTGCATCTTCCACTGCTTTTGAAATTTTGAAGCATTTTTTGTGGCTTTTTCTTTCATTGTGACACTGAGTAGATGAAGCCCTCTGTAGACAGATAGGAGTAGCCCCATGTTCCTGGGGAAACTGGTGGATGAAGTTGCTAAGCCATTATCCATTATACTTGTGAAGTTGTGGCACTCACTTACTGAAAAAGGAGAAACATAATCCCCATTTGTAAAAAGGGAAATAAAGGGAAACCCAGGTTGCTACAGACCAGTCAGTCTTGGTGCCTGGCAAGATCATGGAGCTGATCCTCCTGGAATCACTTTTCACAGGGAAAATGAGATGACTGGTGACAGCCAGTATGTCTTCACTTAAGCAAATGGTGCTGGACAAATGTGGTGGCCTTCTGCAATGGGTTTGTGGCATTGGTAGATAAGGGAAAAGCAACTGACATAATCTACCTGGACTAGTGCAAAGTGTTTGACACTCTCTTGAGTGACATCTTTGTCTGTAAACTAAACGCATTTGGTGGATGGACCACTCAGTAGATAAAGAATTTGTTTATGGTTGTGCTCAAATGAATTATGGTCAATGGCTTGATATCTTAGTGGAGATCAATGACAACTGGTGTTCCTCAGAGATCAGTATTGTAACTGGTGTGCTTAACATCTTTGTCAGTGATGTGAACAGTGGGCTTGAGAGCACCTTCACCAAGTTTGCTGATGACACCAAGCTGTGTGGTTCAGTTGATACATTGAAGGGAACTGATGCTATCCAGAGGAACCTTGACAAGGTGGAGATATGGGTCAGTGCCAACTTCATGCAGTTCAGCAAGGACAAGTGCATGGTCCTGCACCTGGTTTGGCAAGTATAAGTCCAGGCTAGGATGAGACTGGATTGCGAGCAGCCCTGAGGAGGACTTGGTGGTGTTGGTTGACGAGAAGCATAACGTGACCCAGCTATGTGTGCTTGCAGCCCAGAAAGACAGCCATATCCGGATCTGCATGAAAAGAATTGTGGCCAGTAGTTCAAGGGACGTCATTCTGCCCCTCTGCTCTACTCTCCTGAGATACCCCCTGCAGTACTGCATTCAGTTCTGGGGTCCCCAGGACAAGAGGGATGTGGACCTGCTTAAGCGAGTCAGGAGGATGGCCACGCAGATGCTCCAAGGGCTGGAGCACCTCTCCTATGGAGACAGGCTGAGATTGTTGGGCTTGTTCAGCCTGGAGAAGAGAGGGCTTCAGGGAGACCTTTTAGCAGCTTTCCAGTATATAAAGGGAGACTACAAGAAAAATGGGGAGGGACTTTTTACAATGGCATGTACAGATAGGACAAAGGGTGATAGCTTTAAGCTTAAAGAGGGTATATTTAGATTAGATGTTGTGAAGCAGTTCTTTACTATAAATGTGGTGAGGTGCTTGCACAGGTTGCCCAGAGAAGCTGCAGATGCCCCATCCCTGGAAACGTTCAAAGCCAGGTTCAACAGTGCTTTGAGCAACCTGGTGTAGTGGGAAGTGTCCATGCCCATGATCCTTATGATCCCTTCTAGCCTAAACCATTCTATGATTCTGTTACGCAACATGTACATGAAGAGCATTTTTGGGAAAGAAGAGTCTACTTTACATAGTAGGTAGAATTTATATTCTGCCATCAGAAAGATGACTTTGTTCTAATACACTGCAGCAAGCCTTGAATTTAAACACTATTTACCCCTCTTCCCACCCCTTCCAGTATATTTACAAGTGTCACTCTCTTGATAGTAATTTTGCAGCTAGTTTCATCCTAGGATTTTAGCACTGAATTTTCAGTCTTGGAAATCTGTCTTGCTTATCCTTAGCCAGTTAATAGTTCCAAATGGATTCAATTTAACAACCCTTGTGCTGTTTTGATTTGCCTCTCACACAGTCTGGTCTGTGTCTTTCTCCTGCTCTTTTTTTTTTTTGTTTGTTTCTAAAGGACAGTGTTTTTTCAATAACTTAAACTTTCAACCATGTCATCTGAAAATGTAGCTGGCTCAGAAATTTCACTGTGCAATGTATCATTTGAGAAAGAAGGCTTTCTGTATACAGAGGAAAAAGTACATGAACAGGAACCTGTGGACAGGTTGGAATGGCAGGAATGTAGTGCACAGTAAAGATGTCTGTTTCTTCACACTGAAATATTATTGTAGCACATTTCAAAAGTAAAATTATTTCATGGCTCTGAGATCTCTTGGATGGCTGTGTTTCTCTTCTTGCCTCTGAAACCTACCCAATTATTTGTGAGAGTGGAGAGAGGCAAGAAACATCTTAGAAATCCAGAATTGCTCAGCCTTTGATGAGCTGGAAGTCCTGCAGTGAAGCTTGTGGTTTATTAACTGGCCTTATTTAGACTTGATTTAGTAATGATGACCTAGAGAGATGCTGCTTAAGTTTAGCTGTATCTGTCATGATGTTTGGAAAATACTGGGTGAAAAGCATGTTAATGTTGTCTGAATGTGGCAATTCCTGATAGCCTTGTTTTAAATTTTAGAGGATTGTTTGGCTGCGTAACCTGAATGTATGTCCTGTAATCTTTATGTTTTAAATAAGTTGCTTTAGCTGGCATTCAGGTTATTTCTGTTGTATGCGTGTTTTTTGCTGGACTGATATCTATGTTATGTACACGGTAAAGGCTGAAGAGATGGGTTGTGAAATGGTTTTGTTCTGTGGGTGTTGCCTGGGAGTAGCTGCTGGGGACGCTACTACCGTGGTAGTAGGTGGCCCTGCACCAACACCAGCAAGCTGTCAGGTGGAGAGATGGGAGAGCTGAAAGTGTCCATCCCAGTTTTGGCTGGGTTTGGCTTGCTGTCCTTAAAGCAATTCCTTGGCACCTTTCAGTCCAAATGGCACCTCTGCTGGAAAAGGTGAGGGTGTTGCCTGGCTGCCATGTGGTGTGGTGTGGTGGATACAGCCCCAGAGCTGACCATTCCTGCTTGGTCTGTGTGTGTGTGGGTGGGTGTATGGAAGGTTCCTATCGTTCTCCTAGTGGAGGCTGTGAGCAGTGGTGGGTATAGGTGGGCTATAAGGCATCAGCTTCTGCTGCATTGGGGGTTTTCACCAACCTGTTGGCCTGGTTGTTCTAGTGGGTGTCTTGCTGGCACCTGCTTACCTCATCTTCAGGTCTGTGTTTCAACACAGTGACACAAACTGTTACTTCTTGTACTTGCAAGCCTTGATCCTCTCCTCTTGGAGGAGGAACTGGCTGTTTTGCAATATGATGCCTGCCACACCCTTATCAGATATGCTGATATCCATGTGCTA
>JBAFWW010026138.1:0-15473 GCA_036873685.1 Agapornis canus
TAACCTGTGAATCAGTCAATTTTTTAAGCATAAAAGGCCTGGATATAATATAAAACTTATATTGTTAATGCACGTTATTGTGAACAACTTTAACAACTGCACTTACTTTCATTTTAAGATCTTGGCCAGCGGATTGCTAGAGCCCACACAAAATCAGGCAGAGAATAAGTAAATTTAATGCAAAGGCAGCCAAAGTTGATGGTGTGTCTTGCTCTGAGGAGTCAGCCTAAAGACACAGTTTGATAGAATATCTGTGTTTTGACTTAACCAGAGCTGCAGATACTTCAGGTTCCTCACTAGGGGAGTCCCTGGTCACAGGTGGGAGATTCAGGAAAGAAAGTATTGATTCTGGGCATATTTAATTTTGTTAGAGTACTCCTGAGAAGGCAGACTAGAGAAAGATCACTTTGATAAGGGCAGATAATTGTCTTCTGGAGTATTACCCCAAGGAAGGTGATTCAGTCTGGTTACAAAGCAAACAGTGAGTAGCTGAAATACTTTGGCTCAAGAGACTCTATGTAAAGAAACTAAAGGCAATTCCTTAGGAGGCCATGGTCTGGGTAACAAACTCACAGAAATGGTCCAAATGTCACATTAAAAATCAAAAAAATTTCAAGATCCACAATCAAGATTCCCTGCAGAGCATGAATCTGACCTTCAACCAGATTACATTGGCGCAGGAGCTCCAGTTTTCTCCGACTCTTGAGTATTTAGAAAACCCCAATGATATCCCTGGAGTAATTGGAATTAGATGCTCTCAAAGGGAAGTTCATCTCTCTAGGAGACAAGGTATTTTATGGGGTTAGACCAAGGCAGTGAAATTACATGTTAAATATATTTTAAAATACCTCATGCTTCCCCATACTACCTTCAAAATAAAAAAAAAAAAATAAATATGCATACACCATAAAATTAATGGAATAATAAAGTTTCAACAGATGAAACTAAAATATCACAAAGGTAAATATAAAAATCATCACATTCTATTAAATGTTAATTCTGTTTTGAATGAGAGATTAGGAAAGAAGGAGTAGTGCCACTATAACTCTTTACCACAGTAAATAAAGAGCAAACAATCATCTTGGGTTTATTAAAACACAAAGACCACTAATACTCATTACATACTTTCTAAGTCCTATCTGATCTGCAAACCACTGTTTGCTGCACTAAGCGCTGTTTAGATCTTAGCAACAGTGAGAGAAACAAATGAATTATTGCTTCTTGTTTTTGTCAATAGGTTAGTGCACCAAAAAGTTACTTCCTTGATCTTCATGTAATATTTAAAGGCATTCTTTAAAAGCACTTTTCTAGATCATATTCCCATATTTGCACAGTTCAGATAGTTCAATTTCCAACACTTCTGAGAAAAATAAAAAGCATTACAAGGTAGAAGACTGTGTACAAGTGTAAAAACAGGAAAAGAAAGAGCAAACCAGTCTTGAAGGAATAGCAAGTTCAATTACCAGCTGAACTGACATCTTGCAAAGAAGAAATACTGTGACAAAATAGCTAGAATGTTCCCAGATAAAGCCATAAAAAAGTTTCTTTAATTTCCACTGCTGCTTTGAGAAATTTTATAATGCCTTAATCTTTTAGACATAATATGTGAGACACAGCTGTGTCTTGAAACAGGAATCAATCCTCAAGTCTGTGCACTACAACTGGTATACCCAAAAATACATGCTTCCTCTTCAGAAAACTTCCAAGGTGTTTTACTAGAACAATTACTAATGCATTCTGCCTGGTATTTAAATTTACTGATTTATTATATTAATAATACTATTCTCACCTTTGTTAACTAGTGCTGCTGATTCTGATGGATGTGGGGGATGCAAGAGAAGCAACATATGAGACCACAGTACTATTTGTTCCTCACTTTTATGTAATGATAATGTTATCACAAAGCAGAAGTACTCTTGAATTACATAAGCTTGACCTACTCAATAAACCCAAAGATGACAACTGGAAGAAGGAACAGTTTAGCAATCTGAGATGGAAAACCAGCAAAGGCCATGGACACCTCTGTAGTGAAGGGCAGGGGTGGATGAAGAGTGTTGAGGCCAGTGGATATGGAAGGGATTCTGAAGCCCACCTCATGGAATAGCTGCAGTTCTACAACACCAATTCAAAATCTGTTAAAATGCATTGTTTTGAAATTATTTTCAAGATGAAAAGTTTCTCTCTGATAAATTGAAATAAATTTGCACTATTTTTGGTCAGATTTCCTAGTATAAAAATTATTATACTGTCTTTGTATTTTGACAGTATGGGTTCCAAATGGTTATTAATACATAAGTCATCTAATTATAGATACTAAGAATATTGGTAAGGCACACATTTGTATGCTGTACTTTAGAAAAGTACATAGTAAGTGGCTTGATAGTTATTGAAATGTCTGTTTAGCTTTGTGAACCCTGTGGATATTAATATATAAGGAGTTAAAGATGTCATATATAAATTACACTAGGATTCTTCAAAAACACATTACCATTAGTTAGTTATTATTTTGTAATTAGCTTTATTCATCACAATATTTCATAGAGGTAGCCAACAATCAGCAAGGCCATTTATATATAAATGCAAGCAGTAGTGAGAACATCTACGAACACTCACTATGAGTTAATGACATAGGAGAAATTGATCTCCAGTAACCTGATTCCTATTTATTATGCCCTATCTCTCTATCTTGGCTCTGCATAGTTGCATCTCAGGAAAGATCTTGCAGTATGCATTTGTCTAACCTAAAATTTACCTTAATGTTTTCCTCCTTAAGAAGCATTTTTTTAGTGCTAATTAAAGAAAATCTCCAAAAACAAAAACATTGACAGAAAAAAAAAAAAGGCAAGAGGGAAGAGAAGCAGCTCTAGCTGCTGCTGCAGCTTCTGGCCATGGTCACTGCTGCCTCTGAAAACATCTCTGGAGGTTCATAAAAGAACAAATTTGGTACAAAGGTATAGAAAAAGAAAAAAGCATTCTCTGTCATTGCTTGAAGACGACACAATCCAAGGAATGGCTTTTTTACATTTTTTGTTAAAACCTAGGCTCAGCTCAAGGGTTATGCTCAGATCCAGCATTCAACATGGATTGTAAACATTCAGGATGACCACTGTCATGAGGCCAGGAAGTCTTCTCCACCCCGACAACCAGCTTCCTACACATTCCTCTTTATCATTTCCCCATTTTTAGACTCCCTCAGGTACAATAATTTTGGGCCTAGAACATAGCAAAATTTGGCTACTGATTAAGATACGGAGGGAAAGTAAGACTAATGTATTAAATGCAAAATGCTTATCACTTCTTATTGATATGAAGAAGGCAGTTACAGTTTTTTCCTGGAACTTGGGGCAGCTCAACTGAGTAGAGGCCCTCTGCAAACTAAACTATAACTACACCATCCAGGTCTCTGTTTCTGAACATTGTGTAGCATTATTTTTGTGTGTATCTCCCCTGCACAACAAAAAGGAGATGATTTAACTTCTATTTTTACATGTATTCCTGGGTTTCATACCTGCTGGCATGCCTCAAAAAATCTTTCAAGCAGAAAAACTGCAGTAAAGAGTCAAATTCTTAAAAGTAATGGGAAAAGATAAAAAATGTTTTTTCCTTATCTCAGTTTCCCTTGTTGTCCTGAAACCTCAAAACCTATTTTATATTTAATTTGCAAGGTCTCTGTACATAATAATAGTAATTAACCCATTAGTAGAATTGCATCATTTGGAAAACAAACAAAGACTGAAAGATAAAACAAACTCCAAATCTTATCCTTATTCATTAAAAATTCTTAATAATCATGGCCTAATTTCTGCCAAGAAATCACATTTCTCAATCCAAGGAGTCATTTGCTATACTAAAAATTATTTCTATTTTCATTACTGCTTTTTGGAGCTTAATGCAAAGACATTTCATAATACAAAATGTTAAACACCTTTTAAAAGATTCTAAAATGCTGGAGAGCGATATCCAGTGAACCAGGAAAAGCTTTCAAATGCAACACAAAATAAAAGTAAAGGCTCAGTGTTAGACTTATCAGCTAAGTGGCATATCAAAATAAAGCTAAGGATGACATCTGCTTTTAGTTCCCCTACAAATTATTACACCATCACTGCACATATTCGCCTTTTTTTTTTAATTAAATGTTATCTGGGAAAAGCTGCTGGGGAAGACGATTTATCAGGCTTATGTGATATTCTGTTTTTCATATCTAAATTAAGATAAAGGCCCTGACCAAGTTTGCAAGGAGAAAAGCAAAATAACAGGTTGTTATCGCATCCTGTAAGCTTTTAGACTTTTATTTACATGAAAACCAACACCATTAAGTCTGTCAATTTTTTTTCTTGAAATGTCCCAGGCCAGTATACCAGTGGTATGAAGAGTTAAGGTTGCAATGTATTGGCAGAATGTGATGGGCATAACTGTAGTATCTGAGTGTACTATGTGTGGCAGCTCTAACCAGCTGTATTAAATTGTCTCTTTGATAAGTACCACAGTCACATAGATCATGCATGTTATCTGTGCATAGATTCTTCCATACATGTGTCTTATAGGTCATACTGTAATTTATCAGATGTAATATCTCCAGACTCATAGTTTCTTTACAAATGTTTACAATGCTAGAAATAGGTTGACCCAGTTCAGAAACATGTGGGCATAGGGGATACCCACAATATTACTAGTGTGCATTTTGCTACATGACAATGACTGGTCTAGTAATTCAGACATGTGATTATGACTCTGTGCTTCCTGTATATTTATCCCATGGTTCCCCTGTGCATCTGTTCCTTAAGTATTTTTTTACTGTTAGCTTCAGAGATATTTATGCTGGTGAGCATCTTTTCCATTAAAGACCACACAGAGGAAAAAAATTAATGTAGCAAGAAATACTGGCACATTAGATAGTGCAACAAGGACTGAAACACATTTCGTCAAGAGTAAAGTGTTGAACATTGTATAAGGTATAAAAATAGAATGAGTTGGTGAGTCTGACTTTCTCATATTGTGTATTTCAATAAACAATTTGTATATATACTCCATTAGAATGTAAGAGACTAACAGCAAGTTGAAGTATCTCAGCCAATTAATTTTTTCAATTATGACAATTATTTCATGGGAAATAACTACAGATTTAAAGCATGAACTGATTATATATATATAGATAGATAGATAGATAGATAAATCTAAATGAGGCCAGCTTTACAAGGACCTGTTATAATAAAATATTATGCATATTTGAGTGAGCACTGAATAAGAGTCAAGGTCTCAAGTGCAGAGATCTTTGTCTTTGCAGTAGAAAGTTCAGCAATGCATCTAAATACAATCACTGCAAGGCTTCATATACACTTTTAAAATTACTTTCGTTTTTATTTTTAAATATCTATTTCATAGCTAATTTAATAAAGTAGTTAAAATTTAGGGTATAGAACTCAGCATTGCTTAGTGTGGGATGAGGGGGCAGTTAAAGGTCATTTCATTAGAGGTGAAAGACAGAAAAAAACTGCAGAAAAAGTATGTTGAAAATCTTTTTTCTGCCGTTTCAATTTCAATCTGACAGGGACTTGGCAGCTAACAGCAAAATCTGGGAAAGCCATGAACAAGGTTCAAAGCTGCTTTTTAAACGATAGCAAGCAGAAAAAAGAAATGTGGAAAATAGACTTTTACTCTTCCCTCCCCCCTCTCTGTACTAGATTAGGACAAACATACCAGGGAAGGTTTTGAAGACTGAGCAGTTCTGCACTTAGGATTTGATCAATACTTTAAAAAGTATTGTTTTCCTGAAAAAAAAAAAAAACAGAACCCAAATGACACTATTACATTTAACCAAACATTGTTTACCTGTCCAACAGTGAGACAATGGGGATTTCTTTAGGCACTTTTGAACACAGACACTCACATACACAGAAACATGTCACAGAATAAATGTGTGCAAATTAAGCTGGTCACCAGCAAAACTATGAATCAACAAATTCCGTGGCAGAAAATAAGCAAGCAAATAACAGAAAAGGAAATGTGTCGTAAGCCCTACTTTAAAATGACTACTTCATTTTAATTTGTTAATGGTTCATAATATACTGGAAATGTACTGTAACACATTAATATTTCATTAAATAATTTTCTTGTTGTAGCACAAAACCTCTTAATAGCAGCTTCTTTAACTTGAAGCAGGGGAAAGCTGCTGACACATCAGGAAGTCTCTAGCATTTTCTTGGAAGTATTTCATCCTCTACCTCTAGAAAAAAACATTTTTAACCTTATGCATTCACACAGTTCTGTTTCTCTTAGTTTTGTCTTCATAGCTACTATCTCAGACAGATGTATTTGTTTCTCCTTAGAGACTTATTCATATAACAAAGATTACAGCAGCTCCTCAGCTTTAGCATAGCTCTTCAAGTTCTATGGCCCTGTCCAGACAGAGCAGATAAATAGAGGAGGCCACACTGCAGGGTCAGTTAAGTGGGTGATGGAGAGGGATAGTGGTTTGATGGGGGTAAGTACTCGATTGCAGACATGTTAGACATTGATCATTAATTAAGTTACAAATGTGTTCAATAACTCAGCTATTCCTGAGTTTATTTTTTTTATTGTAAAGAAGGATTAGGTCTTCCTATGATGAAAACATTTGAGATCAAAACAGTATGCTTTGCATACCTCATATTTCAGAAAAACCAAAGTCTGGAAAAACAAGAAAGTTCATGCAAAAGAGATCTAACAGGACCAAACTGAAAACTAGGCTTTCATAAGCCTGATTCTGAAAGGAATCTTAACTACTATACGGGGAGGATCACAAAACATCAGCTGTACTCATCAAGGATAAAAAGGAGTATGGAATATACAACAGATGTATCTCCTATGAAACCATTTTGTGAGATGAACAAAAAATATGTTAGCACTGCAAAATGTATTAAACACCTTCACAACCAGCTAAAGCACTGCTTACAAAACTTCAATACAAGGACTATCCTGGGGGTATTTTGAACAAATGAAACATTTGTCCACAGTTTTGGGATTATTTACAGTGAAGAACAGATTGCTTTCTGTAGTCACCAACAGTTTAAATCCTTTTGTTGTCTATTAATGGCAACTACACAAAAATAACAACTTATTATTTGCTTATTAACTCTTCTGGTAGTTTTTCATTTTACAACTAAACCTCTTAAACTGTTTTACAACTAAACTTCTTTCCAAAGACATGAAAAACAGAACTTCAGCTACAAACATGAAGAATACTAGGGTTTTTTTTTCCTGTTTCTTTACAGAATGGCTGTACCATAAAACCACTGATGCATACCTCCTACAGATTCCTGTGATATCACTAATTTAATAAGAAGGATCCGCATTATTTGCTGAAAGTAGTTCTGCAAAAAATGATCTATTTTGTGATGGATAATACCAAAACACTGAAGAAGCATGAATTAGCTTTCCAGATGGCTCTTGGTTAGCATATCCCCTTTGAAACTACTTCCTACCAGGCAAAAGCAAAACCAGGCAACTTGAAATTCCTCAAGGAGTCAGTCCAAAACCTTATGACTAGGATCCATCTGTACTAATGTCTTATTAAAAAGGAAAAGCCTGCTTCAGAAACTAATATTTCTATTATTTGCAATGCATAAGAATATTTTGAAAAGCAGATTCTACAAGATACTGCTTGCCATCAGACCATCTATATGCCATTCATGTGCTATTGCTGTTCAGAGGCAGTTAGCTGGAGCTGCTGTGAAACGGATGAGGGAGCTGCTAGCAAAGTATTTTTAGGGTAAGAGTTCTATCTCCTGAACTCCACATTCGCCATCAGCTCTTTGCATAACTTCACAGATCTATCTGACATTTGCTATGTCAGAAGATACCATTGATATCCTGTATAAGTTATGTCATTTCACCTGGTTATGCCTGCACAGTCCTCTATACAGTGGCGGGCAAAAGAAAGGCATTCAGACTTTTGTAAGGCATCAAGAGAGGGAGGATCTAGCATTTCACTTTGGAGTTGGTTGCAGTGGTTAATCATCGTCAGCACTGAAAATGGATGCCTCATTTCTAATCTGAATTTATCTGTCTTCTTCTGAACACCAGTTCTTGAGATGTCTTCCTCTGTCAGACTGGTGAGTCCTTTGGCACTTGTCATCTCTCACTGTAAAGGGTGTATACAATTTTGGCACAGATTCTTCTAGTGGTAAGCTCAAAGCTTTACAATATAAGACATTTTCTCCATCTCCCAAATAATTTCTGTGGCCCTTCCTTGAAAATTTCCAATTTTCAACATCTTTTTAAAAAAATGAATGGCAAAGATGGATACAGCATTCTGACATAATAGTCTAATTTAAAATATCCAAAGATTATATTAGCCCCCACTGCCACAGTATCTATTGGGATCTCATATTTAATTGCTTGTCTACTATGACCTTTAAATACTTTCCACTCATCCTTTACCATAATACAGATTCTCATGCTGTAAGTATGAGTTTGTTTTCATACATATATATATGAAAACAATATATATATATTTCATTACATTATTTATTTATATAGAAATGTTATATATATAACATTATATATATATTATGTTATATATATAAATTATATATTAATGTATATAATACATTACATTATTTATATTCATATAACATTCATATATATATATATATGAATGACCATGTATTTGGTTATAATAAACAATATTTTGTTAGAATTGGTTCAGGTGATAAAACTTCATTATGTACAGTTGTAACATCGACAACACTGTGATAGATACCTAGTATTATGATACTAATTTTACATTTACTTCTACCTCTATAATCATAACTATCAGTGGAGTATGGTGCACAAATTCTCAAGCATTCTACCAAAAATATCTGGATTTTTGTTGTAATTGAGACCTGCTCTTGTAAGCGTTTCAATTTACATTATTATGCATATGTTATGTTATTTTTCATTTACTTTAGAGTTATATAGGTGCAATTAAAAATGAAATTAGTTTTTTCATGAAACAGTTATTTTTGTTTTAGAAGAAGAATTTCATTGGTTAGTCAAGAACCTGCAATTTTCAGACAGAACAATCTGATAATCAGTCACAGCTTTATAACTACCTCATTAAAGCAAGAATATTTTAAACAGAAAATAGTATCCTAGTAGCAAAAAATGTACATATTCTTCATAGGTGCCAAGATCTTGAGATGAATTCTGAGCTGCACCTGTAATATTTTACTAGTAGTTTGGCTGTTATCATTTCTCTAGGAAAAACGAAATCCTTTATTTCACAAAGTGACCAAAAAATGAATATGCATTCACTGGTTATAATTAATCCATTTAATGGGAAGATGCCATAAACATATGAGTAAGATGGCAAAACATCTTCAGATTCTGGCACTCACACATGGTCATAGGGGAGATTCAGTATTACTAAAATGTATCTTGGTCTCCCTGGTCATCCTTCCAATTTCTTTGACATCACCGACTTTGAACTACCAAAGTCAGAATTGAAAGGAAGTTAAGACAACCTAGTCTGCTTTTTTAGAAACAACCTTCACAAAAAGGATGTTGCTTTGCATTTATCTTGGAAAAATCTTCAGCTATGCTGGAGAAGAACCTAATGTTTACAAAAGAACAGAGCATAAGTGTTGATGTAATTCTATTTGACTGTAATGGTAAATTAAGAGCAGATAGGCAAAGAATTATTATAAATGCAGAGACGCAGTGACTGGGTACTTTACACTCCTAAATTTGTGTGAAATGCAGTGGCTCTGTCTGTACCAGCATCCTTGATGTTGACTGGTAGCAAGTTTGCAGGACATCATTCAAGGATGACAAAGAGCAAGCACGACCTTGCAGCAGCAGTGGAATGACTGCACTGAGAGAGTGTTGCTGTACAATATCCTTCAAAACATCAAAATCTATCTGCTGTCATTAAGGATGCATACATAGCTTAATGATCTGTCCTGCCCAGCTAAGAATGTGATCCAGAATTTCTAAATTTGTAGGTTTTACAAAAAAGGCATATAAAAATACTCTTAAAGATGGTTGTTATAAAACTCACTAAAATATTCCTAAATTTGTTGAGTAGGCTATGAAGAATAATCCCATACTGTAATAGCATAGCATTTGGAATGAGCCATATAATTTACTTTCACAAACTCACACTAAGAAACTCTTTACACTATATTAAGATGTTTCTCTCTTATCGTATATAACCACCAAACCGAGAATGGGAGCTAATGTAGCTGTCAACCATCAGCTATCTCTGTGCATCCCAGGATAAATGAATCCCCAAGGAGTAATTCTGCTGAAGTCACTAACAGATAAATTTGGGCTCTTAGTTCAACTGTAGTTCTCTGGGGCAGAGAACCCTTGGGTTTTTTTTATTTTATTCTGTCATATGTAATAACGATTGCAAAGGAACCCTGATCTCTGATTTTCCTGTATCTGGATTCTAACACTGGTATGATCCATATACAATAATAATACATACATACAGTTATTTACAAGCCTTTGATATACAGTAAACAAATATATATCTATATTACATATATATATGTATCATATGTGCTCATCTGCACATAAGAGTGGAGGGTATTTTATGTTTTTTAAATCCACATATTAAAGTATTTCTTCCTGTTCCTATGTATTCTTTTAACTTCACTATTTGCTTTTTTAAAACTAAACAAGAAGAAGTGGCTCTAGTTTGCTTCAGGATGGTTGTTTCAGCTTATGGTGCTTTACTGTATCTCTCAAGCCACACTAGTACTAGATATCTCCCTGTGGAAAGTAGCAATTACCTTCAATCTCTCTGATCTGAAGTAATCCCTGCTACATGCGCAGCTCATTGTGAGTGATGAGGGCCTACTGTTTGCTAAGTCTAAAACCAAATGATCTTTCACAAGCAAAATTTAAACTTGAAATAGGATTCTCTGGCTCTTGATTCTTACTCTATTTTTTTCCGTGTACTTTATATATTCCCAAATAAGGTTCAGGCTGGCTACAGATGGTGCTGGTGCGTAATGAGACGGCTCAGAAGCTGCTCCAGTTCCCAGGGGAGAGTTCTGTAATGGAACTAACTATGTATTGTCCACCTTATATACTAGATTTGATTTTGGACTATTTGCCCAACTGTGTTTGTTTATTGCTTAGCACTGGAGGGCTTCCATTAACTGTGGGTTGATTGAACATAGACTATAGAGGTAGGAGGAATGGAGCATTTTTTTCTTCTGAATGCTGATGTAATCCCTTTTCTTTAGCTGACAGTTTAGCTCCTTCACCAATAGAAAGTTAGAAATAGTCTGGCGTCTGCATTATGCTAGCGAGAGATGGGGGGTTTTTTTGACCCTCTGAACAAGCTCTGCCTGATTTACTGAAAACAAACGTTTCCAAAGTTGCAAGAACACTAAAACTTCACCTGGTAAATACACACTCACAGATGAGACTGGAAATTGCTATCTTTCATATGCAGAGAGATTAATATGGAAGATCCCAAACATTTTGTTCACAGAGCAACATATGTTTGTAATTCTGAAACAAAACCTTCAAGTTAACAAATCAACAACCAATATCCAGATGCAAACTGATTTTTTAAGATTTTTAACTATTGAAAGCATTCATAATTTTAATGAAGTGACTCATCAAGAAACAAAATTAAGAATAAAGAAATTGCTATCTTAACAATGATGTTGAGATTTTTTGTAATTTAATCTAAACACTTAGGTCCAGGAGAAGCCTCTATTTTCACAGGTCCATTTGATACTGCTAAAAATAGCCATTATGGCTGTATTGTTTAATATCTAGTGTGTGTGTGTGTATATATATTTATACATATATATATATGTAACACCCAGTGTGTGTGTATATATATATGTGTGTATATACATAAACAGTGCTGTTTAACATGGATAGTCCACAAATTTAGTTCAGCTACAAAATTCCAAAATTCTATTAAAAGTGTTATTATTCTGACTGTATAGAAAGAAAATGAGAAACCAGGATCCTAACAGATTGCTTCCAAATGCACGAAAAGAATTATATTTTAACATATAAATATTCATCTGTTTAGCAGACTTACAAAAAAGATAATTTTTCAGATGTCATGCATGGCAGTAACTATAGAACTTGTTCTTATTAGCTTTTATTCTATGAATGCTATTTAACCTATTAAACCTTTTGGTTTAATGTTATAAGAAAATAAGATGCAGGAGGAAGATAAATGGAGAAATTGCTTATATATCTCCCATATATAACATGTAGATATGATTTTATATAAATACATTTGAACATAGATATAAATACATGCATGCACTAGATAGTACTTTACTATTTATAGTATAAAGAGCGTAAAATTATTTATAGTATAAAAGCATAAAACTATATTCAGGGACCACACTGAGAAGAAGGAAATAATGATATTTTTCTAGCCTTTACCTGTATCAAATCTACTCAAAGTATACTGGGGAGATGTACAAAATGTGATCACAGATGCTGTCTGCATATTTTGAGCCCTCTCTCAGGGAGCTCACTGTGATCCATTGGGCTTTTGAACTTAGTTTCCTGGTGAGAGAGGGTCAGACAGTTTCTGTTTACCCAACTGAGCTTAGCTCCTCCCTCACAGAGATGGGATTTGTAGCGTTAGAGTGAGCTCTGAATCACAGCAGAAGATGGATCTTTTCAGAGTGCTGTACCCTCTTCTCTAACTTTCAGATATCTAATTAATCTCTACATTAGAAAGATTAACATTATTCAGTGTTCCCAGCCTCTACATGGGGATGACTATAGATGGGAACAGACTGGGAGCACAGACCGCATCAATGGCACAAGCAGTAAGGTGTGCTTTTTGAGCTATAAGTAGAATATATGTCTTAGAAGTATAGATCTGGCCCGCCCTGAAGAATTAAAACCATTTTACTTATGTTGACACAAAGTATACTATAGGCATAGGCACATGTCAATGGGTCTTCTTTACCAGCTTAGCTGTCCCAACGGCATAAGCCAAGAGAAATGCTTGTCTCTGCAGGTATGATGACACAACAAGTCAGCCAACCTCTGTGAAGTTTAGCATGCTGTTGGGAACAGTGCCCATAACATGACAAGGAAGCAGGAGACAGGGAATAATGGCCCACAGCACCACCATGCACAGCTGAGTTTACAATGTTTCCAAGTATGAAAAAGGAAAGCTTGAAAACAGAGCAGAAGGCAGCCACCAACAAAGATAAAGTATATGTTTAAAAATGAGTTTTACGATGAAAGTTCATAATCCTCCAATGAAATGAAGCCATTTGCTTTCTTTTGGGTTTTGGGTTGTTTTTGTTTGTTTGTTTATTTGTTTGCTTTGTTTTCCCTTTTGCTCTGAAACAGTTATCTGTTCTTTTATGTTTTACATGACTGCACAGCACAGTGTACGGTCACTGAGAACTCTAATTTCTTTTTGTTTCTAGCAATAATACCTTTGGAGAATTCAGTCACAACTGGAAATTCAGAAAGCTAGTACCAGGCTATTAAAAAGAGTCAGACTTAAAAGCATTTGCCATAAGGACAAAGTCATACATTTCCTTTCTATGTGACACAGTAAGACAACAGTACATGAATACCAATTTTGCTTAATACTCATTCCCTTAGTGAATGATTTAGTACCAGGTAAGTACCCCACTTTTTGAAAATTTTATTTGTGTGATGTTTTCAGACTTTTCAGAGCCTTAACAAGTACTGAAGCACTTCTTAGACCCAACTCCATTTTGCAGAGAGAATAACTGAGGCACACAGGAGTAGGTTCACAAGGAGAAACTTACATGCCTCCTTACAGCTGCATCTCTCTGTAATACCAACTGCAACTCTGTCTCTTGCAAAACCTAAGAGTTCACAGCATGTATGACCATTATCTAAACATGATTAAGCTACTTATCTCTCTTCATAGAATCATAGAATGATTAGGGTTGTAAAGGACCTTAAGATCATCTAATTCCACCCCCATTGCCATCAGCAAGGACACCTCACACTAAGCCATACCACTCAAGACTCTAACCCAAGATAACAAAAAATCAAAAAACAGGTAGGTGTTCATCTATATATCTTGCTATAAGGTATGACAAGTATTGACTAGAAACTGTTTAAACTCTGGTCCTTTTCCAACTGAATGCCATTACAAAGAAAGCATGTATTCAACCACATTTTCTCTCTCTGTCTTAGTTGGGACTATTTCATGTAAAGCAGACCAGCTTCAGCAGGAAGGACTAGGAACAACCCTGGAGTCATTCATCAGCTTTTGCTTGCGGTTGGCACAGTGGCTTTGAAACAATTACTGAGCCACCTCACTTAGGTTCCTTTTCAGTTGGGTTTGCAAATCTTTCATATTTCTTACTTCTCAGCTTGTAAAACTGTCTTCTCACCATGCTGGAATTCCTTCCAGGAGCTCCTCCAGTTTGGCACCCATAGCCCCCTGTAGCGTGGGAGACCCTCAGAGTCCACACTGGGCCTAAGGAAGCTTCAACCACTGCATGAGACTTTCTCCCTGCTTACCTTTAGGAAAATAGCACCACATAATGGAAAATATCTCATTTGAAAGTACTTTGACAGTACAGGTGGTATTTCAAGACCACATGCTAGAACAAAGAAATGGCATTTTGACCTCCAGATTCTGAAATCATAGCAATGTAATGAGTAAAAGTAAGAGTTTGGCTACATTTTCTGAATGACTTCTGCTAGTGCATTTTTAGCAACACGTCTGTTTAAATGTTCTTTTGCTGGAGTTTTCAGCAGTCACAGCCAGATTGGTCTTGCATGAACTGAATGAAGAATTTCCATTTTAAGGTCTTTTCTGCTTACTTTTAGGTTTTGTTGATGTGACTTTGTGTCTCTCTGTGTTTGAGGCTACTTTGGGGACCTCATGCAGTAAGTTACAATGATGGAGCATGACAGTCAGAATAGCACACACTATTAGCTAGAGCTCAACTCTATTACAGTACTATGTTTGGTGACACAGAATCAAGAGACTCAAGGATACAAGGTCAAAGGTAGCAAAACATTACATTAATCTGTTCTGTTTGCAGGCACAAGTACGCCAATCTCCAAGTATAATGTAGTGTTGACTGTTTAATTATAAGAAGCAAAGTGCTAAATGCCTTATGCAATTTAGAAAAAGCCCCTTCATTTTGTCTAAAATAAAAAAAAAGAATTAGAAAACCATGTTATTTAGCTGGCATACATTAACAGGAGTTGTTTCCTTTTATTTTATAAATTTATTTTTTAATATTGGTTTTGTGGGTCAACCTACTCATAAAATACAAAATTTACATGAAGGTGCAACAAAATAAACCAAAAATAAGCACTTAATTTATAAATTTGACAAAGAGAAACTATTTAAAATAAATGCAGGTTTGCGGTTTCTTGGTGAAGGAATCTACATTTGTTGCTGTGTACTAAAGTACCTCAAATAGTGTTTGTTTTAATTTGTGCATACTGTCGTGGTTTAAACCCAGCCACACAGCTCATTCACTCACTCAACCCCCCTT
>JBAFWW010026140.1:0-10163 GCA_036873685.1 Agapornis canus
TCACCCTTTACATATTTGTAAACATTGATGAGGTCACCCCTCAGTCTCCTCTTCTTCAAGCTAAAGAGACCCAGCTCCCTCAGCCTCTCCTCGCGATGAGATTGTAAATTTGATGGATGGAGAGTAGTCCTCAGGAGGTAACATGGAGCAGAGAAGGCCTTTGAGCAAGGGGAACGAGAGGCTGACAAATTGATTAGCCAAGAGGTGGCTTTGTTCAGCCCTGTGAAGAGCTTCCTTGCACTCCTCGGAACTGCTGCCTGCAAAATTGCCTTCTGTGCCTAACCTGATTTGTCTTGTCCGTGTGTTTCATCTGCTAAACAGGAGCATTTCATAGCTGGCTGGGTAACGTTCTCAAATCCACGGTGGAGCTGTAATTTGTATCAGTGGTGTCAAAGGCACAGATCTGAAAGTACAGTTTGGCAGGGTGTTGGTACAGAATAGGGGTGGGCTCTTTTGGGGACTGTTGGATTTGTGTGTGTACAGTGTAAGAATGAAATACACAGAACCCCTGAACAAGGAGGAGTAAACATTCACAGCACCTGTGGAAGCAAGAAAGGTGTTGTTCCCAGCTGTAGTTCTTGTCTTCAGCATTCTGAAGCCTTTGAATTTCAGATGCATTAAGATTGTTGTTTCCTTTGAGATGGCGAGGTTCAACTGTTTTGTACTCATGACGTGCTGGTAAGTGGCACCTTACTTCAGAGTGCTCCAGATAATTAACTTGGAGCTTTCCAGATTTCTCCTCTCTTCCAATGTACTTGAAGTACTTGTGCATATGAATTCTAATGTAGGTTATTATTTTGCCATACCTGCTTTTTGTTATTATTTCTGCGTGCTCCTACTCACCCAGTTTTATTCTGCTGGACCACGTGGCATCATTTTGATCTCGTAAGGTCTCTGAACGGGTGTGTTTGAGTCTGCTTTGCTTCTTGACTTGTATTTGTGGGGTTTTTAACATTTCATCTTCACATTTGCAGTAAGGAGGAAAAATTAAAAGGGTTTTTGATTTTTGTCAGAGAATTGGCACCAGCAGATTTATAAAATCAATAACAAGAATCCAAGGGGCTTTTACTGTGAATTCTCAGTAACTACTTTTGAAGTAGTCAGCAGCTCCTTGTGGCAAAGTACACGTGTGGCACTCACTGTATGCATTCCATCTTTGGAATAACATAGATGTGTTTAGGGAAGACAGTTTCTGAAAACAAACAAATAAGTGAAGCTGGTAATGAATGAAGGGGGTAAGTGCAGGTTCTCTGTGTGCTGTAAGAAAGCCAGGTGTTTCACTTTAAAGCAGAAAAGTTGAGCATTTTCTGTTATGTTTACCTACTTATGTGTATATGAGACAGAAATGGAGCATTCATCATTTGCAGAGAGATGTCTAGAGATATTTGTATCGTGTTGTCTGAGCTTTAACTACTGGTAGGGATACTTATGTACAAGTATTGGGTCCATGCCCATTTATCTCTGTCACATACACATGGGTAAGTTCTGGGAACTGCACGAGTGGGAGCAAGTTCAGTGTCTGCAGGATACAAGGATTCTAGCTGTAGCAGCATGTGCACACTTGCTGGCATATGGGCACCTGTGCTGGGGGCTCAAAGTTGCAGCCTGAGAATTAGTTTACAGATGGAGCAGCAGTTCAGTGGCAAAACCAGGCCCAAAGTGGGGAGTTCACTGAGGCTGCCGCATGGTGATCCTTTCAGGCACGTCCTGTGCTGCGTACAGCAGCCTTGAAAATCCCACAGCTGTGAATTTAGTTTGGAAACTAGGGAATGAAATGAAGTTTTTATCCTTCAGCAAACCAACCAACCAGCCAAACAAACCCCAACAACATCAAAGAGCCAAACTTCCCACAGCCTAAATGGACAAAGCCGGTTTCTTATACAAATAATTATAAAATATTATTATTATTAATAGCAGCTAATGTGCTTTGCCTTTAGTAATAGCATAGCTTTGGGTTGTTCCACTAAATACTATCTATTGCCTTTTTCTTTCTGTAAATATACTTTCTTTCCTATAGATGGAAGACCAGAATTAGTTCTAAAAATACAAAAGTCTTTAAATCCATGACAAGTTTCAGTTTATACCAACCCATTTTTGGTAAGTTGGTAAGTCACTTAACTGATATGGTTCTGGGTATTCAAAGCTGATGTGCATACACAAAACCAAGTACAAACGTTCAGAAACAGTTGGAAAAGGCATAATTGCTGACCTAGGGCTTTGCTATACCCTTTACTCTCTGCTTTCTCCTTCATCGTTTCAACATGCCCATTTTGCATCCATTTCCAGCATTTCTCCTCATGCCTTTTGTTCAGATTAATTTGGAATTGAGCTATGTGTTGATGGTACAGGCTGTGTCTGTAGTAAGTGGAAGCTATTCTGGATTTATTTAGAGTCATTGAGCTTTTGTCATTATCCAGATGTGGCAGGGTTACTCTGGATAGAAATGTGAATGTATTTCTGCTCAGAACTGGAATGGAGAGATATATGATTTATATATATGTATTAAATTTAATTTTCAAATAACAAGCAGGTTCCCCATTTTCTCAGTGTATGAGGAGCTATATTTGAACTGAAACTAAAAATAAGACTGTCCTAGTAAGAAAAGGAAGCCTTACCTGGCCCTTATGGATGTAGGATCTGTCTGTTTCCTGGTGTCTGTGCAGAAACTGGGACAATGGTGTTAACAAAATCCTTTGTTGTCTTGCTGGGATATTGTGAAGTTTACTGCATGAAGACAGGCTGAGAGAGCTGGGCTTCTTCAGCCTGGAGAAGGGAGGGCTCTGGGGAGACCTTAGAGCAGCTTCCAGTGCCTAAAAGGGGCTACAAGGAAGCTGGAGAGGTGCTTTGGACAGGGGCCTGTGGGGACAGGACAATAATACCACAAAATAGACTGGACTAAGTGCAGAAAAGTAAGCAAACTGCTGATACAGGAAGAGATAAGTTTGGTTTTGTTTTTACTTCCTAAATGTTATCGACAACTGAGGAAAGGCGTCCTATAAAATATTCATGTCCATATTTAATTGTCAGAAGAATAATTCCTCTTATGCTGTAAGATTTTTGACAGGGAAATTGATTTTGTTCAGGGGGGCAGCTGCCCCTGGAAAACCTCTCAGAAAGTGCTTTTTTCTAAGGCATCTTCCTCTATTTAATAATCTGCTTCTTTGTACCGGAGTCTATTTGGAGGCTGTGGAAAAGAGTTAAAAATAAGTTAGAGCGAGACTTTGATTCAAGTAATGAAAATCAGTACGAATGTCTGCACAGCATCCACAAAGACAACTCATGTTTTGATGGTACTTTCCCGCTTGCTTTGCTGACTCTTACACTATATTTAATATGCAGATTCTTTTCCCAAAAGAAAGCGTACAATTTTTCCAGTTCATGTGCCTGTTCTTCATATCTGAAGGGCAAATTTCAACATACCTTTGGGGTATTCCAGATGATTTTTAACTCTGTTCTTCCTTGAACTTTCTTTTAATTCCCTTCTTTCTAGATTAGACAGCTCAGTTTTCCTTCTTGCTATTGATACTTTCTGATTTATTAAATTTTATTAACCTGTGGGATTTTTATTGGTTCTGTTGAAGATGTAGCTGTGTTTATGTCTTGTCCTGAGTTCCTTCACTGGAGCTGTGTATGTCTCATACCAGTTGTCCCTGTAGGGATCACTGTGTTTCAGGAGTAGAAAATCATCTTCTGTCTGCTTACAGAAGAAGGAAGTGCTTGAAAACGCTGAGGATGAAATTGGCCATGCAAACTCCTTCTCCTATCTCTCATCTTCCTTAAGATGGTTTACCTCTCAGCTTCATTTTCATTATTGTGTTTCCCTAATTCTTATGACTCATTTTTTCCCTACAAGCTTTCACCAGAGAATGTGTCTGTACATACTGGCAGCTATTAGCACTGAGATGATGGTATGAATGCATAGTAGCATCTTCAGATATGAATGTGAGTTAGTGTTAGCTCAGTGACGCACCATGTTTTGCAGAAGGAGAGATCTTATTTGCAGAGTTTGCACTGAAGAGCTCCTGGTTGCCTCAGGGCTGGCTCTGGGCACAGGCAGTGCAGGCAGTGTGCTGGGACAGCAGACCTCCATAGAATCATAGAATAGTGAGGGTTGGAAAGGACCTTAAGATCATCTAGTTCCTAACCCCTGCCATAAGCAGGGAGGGACACCTCCATCACACAGGTTGGCCATACGCTTACTCTCTTGGAGCCCAAGATATAGGGCTTAGTGGTGCTCCTGCTTTTCTGTTTCCTCAGGAGATCTCTCAGGGTGTTGTTTCCTTGCTTCACAGCCCCTCATCCATGAGACAGTAAAAGCTGATTTTGTGCAGAGCTGATTCAGTGCTTCACAATGTCATGACTATGCTGTTGTTGGGATGCCATGGCAGCCTGAAATTGTTGCTGATACATTCCTGTTTCCAGGAGTAGGAATGATCCTGATTATTTTATCTCCATGAAGCTTTTCCTTACCACTAGAATATGGACATTGTTTTCCATTGTGAGTTTCTTGGGCAAAAAGGATTTTGCAGTATTTATATATATTTGTATTGTAACTTCACTGAGTGGAAAATTGGGCAAGTATATGGGAAGATCGGGATTATGGCTAGATGTTAGAAGCTGTCTAACCATCAACTGGGGCAATTCAGACTCTTAAGTCCTCTTAGAGATGCCAGGTTCCTGCATGTGGACTGTTTTTCAGTGAAGCACTCTGTTTCGTTGGGATTATCATGTCTGTTTAAGAGCCTCTGTGTTGGTAATGAAAAGCTCCCTCCATTTACTTGGGCACAAGTGACAATAACCTTTGAAGGTCAGGCCTTCTACTCTGTTCTGGAGCTTGCTTTAGTCTGTGACCCTTTAGGTGACTTGACCTGCTGTTTTGGCTTTCAGTCTAGCTGGCTGAAGCACTGCTACTGTGAAAAGGTCAGAAGCAAGTTGAAGTGCATTCAGCCTGTGAGAGAACGTAGGGTACGATTTCCAGTCTTTCTTTCTCATAGGAATCAGTTTGGAGCTTGGTGCTGCCCCTGCGTGTGATTTTCATCTAACAGTTTTCACGTACAAACAGTAAGATCCAGTTTGGCTAAAACGTGACCCACCTCTGTGGGTAAGGCTGGTCCGACAGCTGATGCTTGACAGCACAGCAGCTGCAGTGCACCAGCATACCTGTTATTCACGAGCACCTCGCTGGTTATACTGTCAGCACTACCTTTGGAACAGCTATAAAACACTGGATGTTAGATGTACGGCTTTTGCCATACACCATTTTTGTTGCCAGGAGTGCTAGGGTTCTTACGGGTACATGGGGAAAGTGGCATCTCAGTCTAACAGGTTCTGTGGGTGTTGTTTGGTTAGCATTGGCATTGTTGGATACTCATTAATGTGCAGGAGATGATGAATGTGGAGGTGGACTGAACCATCCTGTCTCATTAAACGTTTGGGAACAAATGAATTTCTGTTTCAGGTGAGTAAAATTCTTTTTCTCTTAGTTAGCACAATATAAACAGCTGGAGCTCAGTTCTGTCCTGCAATTCATATAAATCTTGAAATGAACTAATGAGGAGCACAGAAGAGAGAACTGCATCTTGGACTACACGGGAATGTAATCAATATGAATTCCCTGGAGCTGTATCTGTTTTGTGCTAGGTTCCCATTGATTTTGTAAACATTTTAGCATTAGCCATTATCCCCTTTGAATATAAATCATTTCCCAGTAGTTCTCCTGTATTTTAATTAATACTAAAGTGACCAACTTGAGAATTCTTTCTTTCCTGTTATTGCTAAACTAAGGAAATTCTCCCTCATTTTTTTCACAGCTTTAATCTGACCCCTGTGAAGTCAGTGGGCATATGGAATGCTCAAGAAGTGGTGATGCTGAGAAAACCTGAGACAGCCAGGAAATGTCAGAGTTAGATACTGTAAGAAAATCAGAAATCCTGGGGGAAAACCAACCCCTTTGAAAATAGTTTGCTGCTTTAATTTGTGTGAGTTTTGGTTCCAGTCGGGAACTTCCTGGTTTTCCAAAGGAAAACAGAGGAGATGGAGATGGTTGTTCTGGGACTGAAGAGCTGAGACATGGTCATTCTGCCCTCATTCTGATTTCAAGATACAGGGGGCATTAGCTGCCTAGTCTCTTTCAAATTGAATTATTTGGGGGGGGGGAAAAAAGCCCAACAAACCCTTTTGAATCTGCAGCCTGGTTGCTTGATGCCATTCCTTTGTCTTGGAAAAGCTACTGAAGTTGAAGAGATGATACTGAAGTTACTTGGTTATGATATAAAAATAAGTATCCAACAACTAGCATAAAAGCTGGCACTGGTATTTCTGAAAAATGCATATATACATATCTGTGTATCTGTAGGATGGATTTTGACTTGTAGATTGAAAACTATCATCTGTTAAACTGTTTGGAGCTACAGGGGAAAAACTGAGTTAGGGCTGTCTAAACAGATGCTGTCTTTTGACATTCCTGACCAGGGGTGCATTTAAACCCTAGGGGAATTTTCTTTGAACGTGTGTCAGTTGTATATCTTATCATAGGTTGGTTTATGTAGTGGAGCATATTAGATTGTTGCTTGGCTATATCCAGAATAAAAGATGGTTTGCTTGAGACTATATTTTGGTTGCAGTTGTTTAACCAAGAGCAGCACTGAACTGCTGTGTAATGCTTACCTGAACTGCAGAAATAATGTGATGTCAGGATAGATGTATAGACAGGAAACACCCTGCATATGTATGCAAATATGTATCTATAAGTAACCTGAATCAATGTGTTTGTGGTGTGCCAGTAAAGTTCCTGTGCTTTGGTTTTTGCTATCTTTATAGTTAGCATTCCTTAAGAGATACTATTGCCCAGCTAGAAAAGTGTCCCCGTTTCAGTGGGGGATAGAGTTAGTTTTCTCCTTAGTACTTAGTGCAGGGCTGTGTTTTGGCTTCAGTCTGAGAACAGTGCAGATAACACACCAGTGTTTTAACTGTTGCGAAGTAATACTTACACTGATCAAGGTCTTCTCAGTCTCATGCTCTGCTAGTGAGGAGGGACATGAGAAGCTGGGAGGAAGCAGTGACAGGACACCTGACCCAAACTAACCAAACAGATATTCCATACCAGAGCATGGCATGCCCAGTATAGAAACTGCAGGGAGTTGGCTGTGAGACTCTGATCACTGCTTGGGACAGACTGGACACTGGTCTGTATGTGGTGAGACACTGGATTGAGCATCATTTGTCTTTTGGGGGATGGGGGAGGTTTATTCCTTCCTCTTTTTCTTTAGTTCCTATTAGTATTATTATTGTTGTTGTTAATATTTTCATTATTAAAATATTTTACATCTATTTAATTTATTTAATTGTTCCTATCTCAACCTTTGGGTTTATATTTTTTATACCATTTTCCCCATTCCACTGGGGAGAGGGAAGGGAATGAGCAAGTGGCTGCGTGGTACATAGCTGCCAGCTGGAGTTAAACCATGGCAGGTAGCTACAGGATGCCACTATAGTCATGGGGTTTGTTCTTACACATGATTAGGTATATCAGTAAGTGTGTGTATGTAGCACATGGCATGGGGAGATCTAAAGATAGAAGAGTTACACATGCTTGTAGCTGCTTTTATTTCTACAGAGTCTGGGACTTACGCTTTTGGACACAGACTATCACTGTGATAGGTGTTATTCAGATGTATGATAAAAACTGAATTCACTTTTCAGGAGACTTTATAACAAAGTATAAGACGAGACTGTATTTTCAGTGGGAGGAAAAGATGCTGGAATGTGGCTTGAAGCTGAAATCCTAGAACACCTTTTTGAAGTGAACTTAATTTTTAAAACAGACGAATTCTGCTGACTTGCTTGGTTCTGGTGACTAAATTCAGGCAGAGGCCTCTCCCTCTGAAAAGTAGGCAGTTGCAGGAAGTTTATTCACCTCTGTGACAGCCTTTGCCCCATGTGAAGAAACCTGTGACAGCCAGCTGCAGCTCAGATCTCAGCAATGGTTTCCTCTCATCACAGGCAGTGCTGGCAGTCCCCAAAGGCAGCAGTGGCTCATTTCCACCCAAGAGCTGCAGAGTGCCATACTGCCCCACAGCATCATAGAATGGTTTGAGTTGGAAGGGACCTTGAAGATCAACCCCCAGTGAGCATTCTTTTCCAAAGGCTTGTCTCCCATCTTAGCAAGAGCTTACAGAGACATGGCCCCAGGTCAAACACTGTTAGGAGGTAACAATAGGAAACCAGAGACAGGTGGAAAAATGCAAGAAGGTTGGAGAACACCTTTACCTCAGCAATTTATTAGGGCTTTTGGGCATCATGGAAAACCATTGTTCCAATGAGGTTTTGAACAGATTGGTATGCTCAGGGTGATGCTGTTAGTGCAGAGCTAATCTTGAGTGCAGTGTGAAAGAAACAAATGCCTGTTCTTGTTGTGTTTGTTGTCAAAGGTGACGGTCGTGATTTGATTCTAGATGGGAGTAAATTTACTGACACCAGACGAGGGATTATAGGTCAAATAGGAGGAGTACATGATAGCCCTTGAAATTAAAGATAAACATTGTAGGAAAAGGCATATCAGTGAAGGAAAGTATAGAGAAGTGTGATGAAATCTTTTATTGAATCTAAATAATGTGGACTTGGACTCATGCATTGGCATGTGTAGCTTCACATGATGCTGAGGTTAGCGCTGCTGAGGGCTGTGTGGTGCTTCCTTTCCATGTGTTGGTTCTCCTCTGTCCGGTGGGGAGGAAGCTAGAGCTGAAAACTGTTCCCTGTTACATGTCTGATGTCTTCTCTGATAGGAGATGTAGTGCTGGTTGGATGTGGGAGGACACTGCCGTGCTCAGCTTGATTCCTCTGGTGGTTTTGTGCTCTGGTGTTCAGCTCAGCAGTCTGTACCCCAATTAGCTTTGCTCATGAAATGGCTTGTGATAAGTGTGTGCTGACAAGATAGTATGTGCATGGATGAAACATGACTTATTGAAACTTTTAATAAGCTTTTTCCTGTGAGTATCGAGCACTGTGGTGCAAGAGAACCGCAGAACAGAGTCCTCAGTAGATAGTGAGGCAACTGTGGTACTGATCTGAACATTGCCTGAAAGTTGAGATAGGTTTTGTCTTAAATGCAGTGTTCTGTTCTCATGGTCCCCTGCACTTAGAAGCCAACTTTTAATATTTAACCAGCAGGGTTGGCTCGAATGGCATGTGAATAGTGACATGTAAGCATGAGGATAAACGCTAATGTATGATCCAGTCCTTATGTTCTTCAGCATTTGTGTCATGCATTTCCATTTAATGACTGCAAGTGTTGTACACCAAGTCCCACCTGTCTTCTGTCACCTTCTTTACCCTTGGAAAAGAATGAGTGATGTTTATTCATCACCTCCAAGTCACAGATGAGGAGCAATTTTGATGAACGTTAATAAACTGGATGTGAAAGTACCTGAAGAAGCTTCCTGAGCTTTGATTGTGTGAGTTGCTTATTTCTGAGCAGCAGCATGGTCTAGCCACATCCATACTCATACATATTTTTACACTAGTGTATTTTAGCTGTTAGCCCCATCTGTACCTTTAGGCTGTTGTTTTGTCTGTTGCAATCATGTTGCAATAATTAAAACATCAGAGGAACAACCAACCAAGTCTTCATTTTAGTGTAATAGAGCTTATGATGCCTGTCAGATAGAAGTAATGAATTTTTGCATGGAAAGCATACAATGGGAATGCTGTCAGAACTGTGCACACACCAGACGCTGTGTCAAGGAGGCACTGGGTACACTTGAACTTCATGGAACTTACTGGTACAGGGCACATTGGGCTCTTCTGGTCTGTTCCTTTCCAGCAAGGTATTGTACTAAAAGGCTGCATTTCTCACATCTGAGCGAAGCCAAGTGTATTCATCAGCTGCTTTCCTGGCAATGTTTACTAAGCTTTCAGTTACTGTGAAGGGTATTGCTCCCTTCAAAAAGCGCTAGTCATGGTGGTTTCCAAAGTCTCATTCAACCCGCAGGAAACCTCAGGCTCTCACTGTGGGTTTGGCTTTTTTATTCCTTTGGACAGGTTAGCTGTGTAGGCTCTCCATTGTTCTACATTTTTCTGACAGGCTTCTTGATGTTAGCTGAAGTGTGTGACCTCACCTGGAGCATTGTGAGCAGTTCTGGTGTCCTCAACATCAAAAGGACATG
>JBAFWW010026142.1:0-21986 GCA_036873685.1 Agapornis canus
CCTCCGCCCTCCCGGAGCCGCGAAGCCGCAGGTTTCGCCAGCAGCAGTGTAGACTTACCGGCTCCGGTAAGTTCGCGCTAAGTTCGCTGCGGTGTTACTCACAGCCACGGCACACACGGGCTTGAGTCTTAGGACAGCCCACAGGAATCACTGAAGAAGTCTGCGTGTATTGGGAAACAGGGTGGCTGGAAGCTCAATATACAAGAAAGTTAAAAGTTATTACACTTTTAAGGCTTCCTGTAGAAAATATGCACCTCTTCAGCGAACCTTGGCACTTGACAGCAATAACAAAAATCTTGGGTAATTACGGAAAGGGGACTCGGTTGCCATCTGGGGTTAAACCATGACACATGCCAAAAAAAAATGACAACAAAATACTCAATAGATCCTGGTTTGAGGAGAATCTGGGAACTGGGTTTTCTTTTTTTTTGGGGGGGATACTTAAGTAGATTAATCAAAACAATTGAATATACCAATGGTATGCCAGACTTCAGAGTCAACATTAAACAGTGGCACAACCAGGAAAAAATACTTCAGAAGAGCCTGGAATTCGCTTGTCCCTACTTTAGGTCAGTAGCTTTGTTAAAAATAATGAAAGATTACAAGCAACAGTATCTAAAACATTTTAGTTATAAAATTGCATCAAAACTCTAGTTTTGATGTCAGATGTGGTTTTATTCCTGTCTTAAGAAGTAGCTGGCCTTGTGTTACCAAAACTTTTCAAAGGTCTTCTCTAGATCAAAGGCGAGGTTGCTGAGAAAAACCCTTGATTAACTCACTTGGATTGATGCTGAAGCAGCAGTAATAGGCAAAGCTCTTCAAGCCCATCGAGTGCAAGGGTATTTCTGAAATGGAAGCCACCACATTGCCAGCCCTATAAAAATAAGAACTGAGGCAGAGGGATGGAGTTATGGTATTATGGGAATTTCTGGTAGAGATTGTTCTTCTCCTCTCCCTTTGTTGAGGGAGTTAATACAAAAGACAACTGATGCCATTTGTGAGCTTTGTTAACCTGGAACTCAAAATAAATTGCAGTCCCTGAGGAAAACAACAGCTGCAGAAAAGGCTCAGATCTTTGGGGCTTGTAGGAATTCAGTACCTGGAGATCTTGGTTGTGTCTCTTTTCTCACAGTTTGGTTTATCCCCTTTTGTGGCACAGAAATAGATTCATACAGAAGAGAAAGGATTTATACCATGCCTTACCTATTATTATTTAGGAGGGGATACAGCTTCATAGTATGGGCTGGTGGGATGTCACCCCACCAGCAATAACATGAAACTTCCAAAGGAGAAAGGGGTGTATCATACAGCAGAGCAATCCAGGCATAGGACAATAAAGGAGTACAAGATTAAACCAAACACTTAACTGTACATAAGTACCAAACCTACATCCCTCTCAGAATGACAAAAATTTCTGCCAATCACATAAAGTAAAAACATGCTCCCAAGTTTCCACAGCCATAGTGCTGAGGACAAGCTGTGTTTGAATGCCAAGGTATGGAAACCCCATTCCCGTCTGCACTGACATTTTCTGTGTTTTACTCACACTGGGGTGTTTTCACTGCAGTTGACTGCATCCAGCTGAAAGTGCCAGTCATTCAGCAGCTCTACCACTGGGACTGTGGGCTGGCCTGCTCCAGGATGGTGCTGCAGTAAGTGACTCTCTTGGATTGAATGGGTGGGAAATGCCATCCCGTGGGACGGGGGTAGTGGGAAGCAACAGCCAGGGAGAAGAGGTGTGTTGAAGCAGCTGTGAGTTGAATTTAGTCTTACAAGAGTACATACATACTCTCAGGTACCCTCAGAGAATTACTGCTGCTGGGCCTGGCACAGCTTTCCAGCAGGAGCAAGGGAAAACTTAAACTAAGCTTAACTTCAGGCCCTTTTGAGTAACCAACAGTTCTGACAGATGCAGAATACCTGTAAGAACTGTACAGGTCAGCATGCATAAGCTGATAAAAAGTTATTCCTCTTCCCTGCTGTTAGAATTCGGAACAGATGCATAGCACAGCAATTCACCTGCCTCCTTTCTGTTGTTCTCAAGTGATGGGTAGGCATGGCCCAGTTGATGAGTACATACTTGCTCTGTCCTGCTGAGCCCCCAGTCAGTGGGTGAATGTTTTTGTTCCAGGAGTAGATTCAACTCAAAACAATGCACTGTATTGCCCTTTGGGGTGGTTTTTGGTTTTGGTTTGGTTTTTCTTTTTTTTGAACTAGTAGCTGTCCTGCTGAACTCCTCTTTCCTTCCACAGAGGAACATGAGCTTAGGTGCAGGAGAAATACCTATTTAGATGTCCACTTAGTAGATATGAAGCAGAAGATTTTCATTTCTCTCCATCCCTTCTGCCAAGACGTTAGTCCGTGTGCTGGTAATTTCCCATCTTGACTACTGTAACCTCTGCCTCTATTCCCTTTACCTCTTTGCCACTCCAGTCTGTCCAAAACTCAGCTTCCAAGATTAATCTTCTCACCCTGCTGATACGGCCTCATTTACCCTGTATCCTCAATTCCAATCCCTCCTTTTTTTTTTTTTTTTCCATTTACTTCCATTTGTTTTCTGACTTCCAGAACTCTCTGTAACTGCCTTTCCCTACCCCTCTGCAACCTGTTCCAACCTTTCTCCTGATTTTATCTCCCCTTTGTTGCCTTTTGTGCCATCAGTGCCTAAGACAAGCTTCCTTTGAATATTTACTGACTTCCTTTACAGTTCCTCCTTTTGAAATCCATCTATTGCGTGAAGCAAGTTTTAGTCTTTAACACTTCTTTCTGTGTTTGCTCTAATACGCTTGTACATTCAGACTGTAAGTCCTTCAGGACAGAGTTCCATACTTGCTCAGAATAGCTTGCCTATTGTACAGCACCTGTACACTTCTGTCATTATAAATCAGTCAAGTTACACATAGATTTCCAATTTTAAAAAGTCAGCAATAAACCCAGTTAAATATTCCCTACTCCCTTCCTTTCCCTTAAATCTGTGGCTCCTTTGTGGGTTGTTTTCTTTTTGGTATTTCTTAGCCAAGCCCATTGTTTCAGTTTTTTACGTCCTGTGATGTAGAAGCTTGGGCTACAGGACACATTTTGCTTCTCCTAAGATCTGTGCTTCCTTTCCCTGCCTTCCCTAATACCATAGGTACCTGAATCATTTGGACAATGATGAATTTCAGAAAGCCATCCAGGAACTCCAGTTAACAAAGAGTATCTGGACTATTGACCTGGCCTACCTAATGCGGCACTTTGGTGTCAAGCATAAGTTTTGCACCCAGACACTTGGAGTGGACAAGGGCTACAAAAATCAGGTTAGTATTCTCATGTACTGGGAGACATCAGAACTTTAAAAGCCCAGTGTGTCACGCTATAAAAGCTCTGCTGTGTTACTGACAATCAACCACAGTCCCTGTAAACAAGGTTTGCCTGTTGCCATATCAGTTCCAAAGGCGATGCTGGATATAAACCCGCATCTTTGATTCCATAATATGAATTTTCGAAAAGTTTTCATGTAGTGCTCATGAAAGGTTCCACTTATTTGACAGCCTGGAGACTGAAGCCCTTTGTCTATCTACAGAACAGGTACAGCCTGAGCAGCAGCAGTGCTAGCTTCCACCCTTTCCCCATCACCGTGCCTCAGCCCTGACCTGGAAGAACCACCTCTAGAGGTGAGAGGGGAACTCAACCTCTTCAAGACTGCCAGCAAGGGGGCCAGTGAGGGCCCATAGTAGCAATGGCTTTTCTAACGCAAGCTCCTGCCCAGTATGAACCAGGCAGGCTTCTTTCATGTAGGCAGCTGAACAGCCACTGGATGAGATTCCAATAACTGACCAGGAGTGAATTTAAACAATTTAGAGCAGGAATCCTTTTCCTCTTACCAGTTATCTAAGGGAAAGATCTCTTATTCCATAGCCAGATCTCCAGCTTATACAGGCCCTTGCTAGCAGGGATTTAAAGTGGTGGATTACCTAAGGAAAACATCATTCTAGTTCATAACTTCTATTATCTCCACAGTCATTTTACAGGAAGCACTTTGACACAGAAGAGAATCGAGTGAATCAGCTCTTTGCACAAGCCAAAGCCTGCAAGGTGCTGGTGGAGAAGTGGTAAGCCCGTTGTTTTCTTTTCTTTCTCTTTGGAGAGCCTGTGTTCCCTATCCTTTACTTGGAGTCAAACTAAACTGGTGAAAGAGACTGAAATCAAGCCCTGAGCCTTTTTTTTTTATTGTTGTTTAATTACAGTCTTTCAAATAAATCCATCTCAAAAAAAAAAATAATGTGGACATCAGGAGTTAATATCGAAGTTTGAAGAGAAATAGCTGACACAGAATTACTATTTGAAAATCCTGACTGGACTTGGCTATTGCTTATGTTTTGAAGTGGATTATCCATTAAAATTACCCAGTAGGGAGTGCCTACAGCACTCTTAATTGGCCATTGCTAGAACTAAGGAGAGTGCTATGTGGGCACACAACCCATTGTTCCCAGAGCTATGCAAACATCAAAGCTCGATGTTCCTAGACAAACACGCAAAGAAAAAGCTTGCAAACAAGCTTTTGCCAAGAGGAGGGTCAAATAAGGAACCTCTATGAAGGAACTGCAAACCCAGGGGAGGAGGTAAAACCGCAGAATTGTTTCACAGCTGACAGTGATGTTCTACATGGGAAATAACAACGTGTCCATGTTCAATTTGAGTTGCATCCCTTTTTATAGAGAGGCTGGATTTGGATCTCTGTTGTCGAAGATCAGGAAAAGAAGAGAGGGTGCAGCGCAGCTACAACAACATTTGAATGCAACTTGCACTGAGCAGAGTTTTCAGTGTCCTTTTTAACGCACACAAAGTCTTTTTGGCACCATCTATTTAACTAGAGCTGTGACAGGACAGAAGGTTCAGTCAGTCCATCCTGCATTAGCCATCTTAAGACCATGGCCTGGATCAATGCAAGGACAGAGAGCATGTCTGCCTGTGTAGACACAGTACTGAGGGTGTCAAAAAGTGACATTGGAAAGGATTAAAAAGCATGAGTTCAGTGAGGTTGTGCACACAGCTTGGACATATCCAAAACATATCCAAACATATCCAGCATATCCAAAGAATGAGCTTCTAATGCATATGGACTGCAAGTGCCTCAATGAGGGACAGCTTTTAACAGATGAGGTTATATTTGGATAATATTCATTTTCTGTGGGAGGTACTACAGCAATAAAGCCTCAAGAGCATCAGGTAGTCCAAAACTGCGACTGGGAGGAGTGTATTCCGTGTGACAGAGGTAAATTTGGGCACATATTAATTTGGTTAGCAACTGTACAATCTTTAACCATTCAGTCAATAAAGACTTGGTGCTTAAGAGATAAGCTTTTCTAGGAGCATGAGAGAACACTTTGCTTCATATTTTCCCACAACAGAAGTCTCTCAGGTTACCTACTGAGTTGCCAGCTCCTTTAAAACTCTTCTCTGGGGCATCTGATGCATTCTGAGATTGCATTGAAGTTACTGCAGAACCCGGAGCCCTTGCTCTGCACTTCAGCAGTAACAATGAGATCAAAAGGCCTTGAATGACACACGTTTTGTCAGGCTTGGCTGTAGCAAAGCTTGTTGGGTTTAACAGCCAAAAAACTGTACCTGTGACAAAACATGCCAGGTGCATGTCTTAAGTACTGTCCATCTTCATACCAGTCTGTTCCCTGAACTTAAGCATGCCTGATCTTTTTTCTGCAGCACAGTAACTGTTCAAGACATTCAGAACCACCTGTCTCAAGGTCACGTAGCCATTGTCCTAGTGAACGCTGTCCTGCTGTTGTGTGACCTTTGCTCAAGTCCTGTCAAATACTGCTGCTTCCTCCCCATTGGACAGAAGTGCTTCTGCAGGAATCCTGACTATCAGGGCCATTTCATTGTGCTATGTGGCTACAACAAAGCCTCAGGGAGTATCTACTACAACAACCCTGCCTATGCTGACCGTGAGTAGCCTGTTCCTTTTGGGTGGATTATCAGCCATCACGGTAGTGACATGTCTGTAATACAGAGCTACAGCTGGACCTCCTGTAGCAGTGTGCCTATGCTCAAGCATCACTAACCAATTTGTCAGAAGGGGTTTTGCCACATTAGTTATATCAGTGCTGTATTTGTGCTGTGATTTACCTGAGGAATTGAGATAGATCATTCTTGCAAACGTGTTTGGCTCTCAGCTAGGTTTGTGAGAGAGGCTGAACTGTTCCTATGTGCAGAATATAACAGAATGGGCAATTTAGTACCTCTTTACAGCACTACTTCCCGTAAGCACTGGCTTTGAGCTGAAAAAATCACAGAATCAAGAATTGTTAAGGTTGGAACAGACCTTTGAGATCATCAAATTCAAACATTAACCGAGCATTGCCAAGGCCGCCATTAAAGCAGGTCCCTAGTTCTGCATTTACATTTAAAGCTTGCTCCATGGTGTATCAAAATGAAACCAATGAGTAAAGCTGTAACCTAAGCTGCTAGGTGTAGTCTGTATACTAGTTATTTTTCTTTGTGGAGGCTGCTAACCCCAGTATAAGAGCCTTTCACAGGCAAATTCTTCTGAATTCTTAGTAACATTTTATTCCTCCTGAACAGGAACATGCTGCACCAGCATCAGTAACTTTGAGGAAGCCAGGACAAGTTATGGCACTGATGAAGACATTCTGTTCATCTACACAGACAGCTGACATCCACACCTGATGTTCCTGGTCCTTTCCTGTGCAGCCTGCATGGCAGCTGGCTGCTTGTCTCAGGACTGCCCCTGCAGAGACCTTGCTCCTGAACTGCAGTGGGATCTTAAACAAGGGAGGCTTTATAGACATTGGTAGGACTATATTGCAATGCTGTCTTTACCTTTTTTCCCCCTCACGATGTATCTAATTTTGCATTGTCTGTCTGTTTTTTGTGTTTGGCTGGGTTTTGTTTGTTTGTTGTTGGGTTTTTTTTTCCTCAACATTGCACATTTGACAGCAGTTTTAAAATATGGCCCCAGAGCCTAATTCACTTTGAGCTTATTTTCAAATTAAACACATGAGAAATAAAAGCAGCACCAAATCTATGGACTTTAACAGTTGGTAATACATGCATAGGTTTAGCTAAACAGAAACAGGAGGGAAAAAAAGAGAATACCTTTCTCTGTCAAAGCATCAAGGGCTGATCTTCATCCAAAATCTAGGGATTTGAGGCTCAGCAGGGTGTTAGGGAAGAAAAAAAATATTAACTTAAAACCACTATTAAATTACAAAAAAGCCTTGCTGGCTCATCAGGTCTGTGTTGTAGGAATGAAACACATTTACCCCAATTCACCTTACACAAATATAGCATTTATGCCACTGCATTCTGTTTTGAATTATAGCTATTAATGTTGTTCCCTTGTCCCACAGACTTAATCTCTTTTGTCTGAATCCTCTAGGATGACTGCTCAGAGCTCTGTGTTACCCTAGAAGTGAAGATACTTTATTTGTACCTACAAGTCTTGCTTTTTGCCAAAACCTCTGAGCATTATGCCATCCCCATGTGCCAGTTTCTGCAGAAGCCATTCCAAATACAAACTTTAAACTTCAGCCAGTGCAGAAAATGAGCATCTACACTAATGGCATGCATTTTGCATGTAAATGTAAATATCTGACAGTGTATATTGGAATATAACTAAAATGCTGAATCATGTATTTGAGCCAAATTTTGCCATTGGTATTAGTTCAGAGACCTTCTAAGAAGAGCTGAAATCAATTAAGAAGAGGGAATACAAATAAAAAGGCAGGAACTCATTTTCTAGCTCTTATGGGCTTAAACTGGAGTTACTGTATTGAGACATTAAGTGAAACCGTTAGTGGCCCATTCGTAATTCTTTCATGGTTTACATGCGTGTAATCACTTTGCTGAGGAGCGCTCTAAAGTGTAAGGAATAGCCACTTACTTCAGATCTCATCCATCACAATTTCCTTCAAGTCTTGATCTCCAGTCATGTCTGGGTTGAAGGGAGCAGAAAAATCAATACTGATGTAAAGCTAGCACAATTTTCTTTTGCACTTAAGACAGACATCCTGCACCTCTGCCAAGGTGTCAGAAAATCTAACTGCCCAAGTTCTAGAACTGTGTAATAACAGTAGAAAGACATTGTTACTTAGTGGTGGAGATAATAGGAATCTACTTTAAGCATCGTAAAATCTTTTGCTAAAGAGAAAAATTTTCTGGAATACATTGCAAAATGAGTAAAAATTAGGATGCGATTTATGAGTAGTAAAACCAGCACATTAGTGGCACCCAGCAGAATCCCAGGAAAAAAGTACAAACCTATTATGGATAAGGCCTTCTGATCAGAAGTCAGTCACTGGATGGCTACTGATGTGGGAATTTTTATGCCCCAAGTCCAAATTCAGGATGCTTGATTTGGAGAGAATGTATTAGCTATGTTACTAATTAACAGGTGTGTGTACTACAGGCCAGTAGAGTACTTTGTTAACCCCTGTGGTTTCAGGTAGGTAGTTGATTCACTACCACTGAACTGCCCCAGATTTATTTCAGAGCAGGCTTCATTAGCTAAATAAAAACAGTTCTTCAAAGGGCTTGTAACTGACATTTAGCCTCTTACTGGTTTGTTTATCCAAATATGAATCTTGAGCTTATGCATAAAACATGAACTTGAGAGCATGCTAAGTGTTCTGAAGTGCACAGATAGGTGTAACGATATTGACTCTTCAGTATTTGGTACCCAGAGTTTAAATACTTCAACAAAACTGAAAGATAAAGAAACAAAGCTGTTCAGGCTAATACAGCTGGAGAGCTCCACCGCTGCAACAGGATCTCATAGCTGCCAAAAGCAGGGTAGCTATGAAGGATGAAAATATAAGCGGCAAAAGCCAAGTGAAAAGGCTGAGTATTTGTATGACACAAATTCAGATTTAAAAGCAGTTCACTGCACATCTGCATTTTCTGAAACTTTGTTTCCCATTACAAGACTGTCTATCAAAATACTCATTCTGAAAATGTCACTTTGTTTCTTTCATAATGTCAATAGCAAAGTAAGGGGTATTTTACATGCAGGGATTTTATACATAAATATATTTTTATTTGTAATTAAGCCATTCTCAATAAAGGATTAAAGTCACAGATAACCCTGTAAAATATTGTGGCAAGTGCATTTATTAACTAAGTTATTATGAAACATATTGGAAAATCTTTAGAACATGTGTTACATATTTAACTGGAAGTGGCAGAGCTGGAATTGTGATTTGGGAAAAAACCTAAAAGTTCAAATATTTATTTCAGCTACGAATTCATAGTTGCTAGGCTGTAAATTGTATTTATTCTGCACTTCCTGAACACCCACTGTATTGCCTGAATCACACTAAACCAAATGTCAAGATACACTAGGAGCTGAGAATAGCAAATGGATTGTTACTATCTATATTCAACAGCTGCTTTGTGTACTCCACAACCACTGAGTACCCTACTGGAGTGCAGCTCCAAGGAAACAGTCTTCATTGCCCATCCTTATCCCTGATAGCATCTCTGTGGCTTTCTGTTCACAATGCATGGCACTGGCCTGGCCTGTGCTTCAGCCAGAGTTTCTATTTTGGTCTCATAACATAGCACTGAGCTTCTGAAGATACTAAAAGCCTCTGTCTGCAGCACTACTTCTGCACCTTGAAGGAGCCCATCAAAGACATTGGTCCAACTGTGCTTGTAATTCATAGTATAAAGGGAAATAGAACCAAAGTGATCTTGTTTTGCAGTACCCAGAGATCTTCAAACAACTCAGACATGTTTGGGACATTACTGAAGTCTAACAGAACTTTATTAAATAGTTTGTAATTAAAAGAAAAGACAGATTAAAATAACTGATGCCTTCTTTCTCCCTAAATTATGCTATTGGGTAGAGGATAAAGAACTGGAAAGCAGAAGTGAACAGACACAATGCAAAGCTTATGTGAAAATTCTGATCTCCTCTGAATACATCATTTCCATCAAACTATATCACAATAAACAATACTGAATACATTTAATCATCATTTTATAGCAACGTATTCCTACTGGATATATTTCTCATAACAAACAACAAGTTTGGACTCATCAGTGTAAATGAAAAAAAAAAAAAACAAAACCAAAACTGCAAACCAGAACCAAAGAAGCTATTTTGCAATCGTTTTACTTAACAAAGGTTTGAGTTCTACTACTTGAAAGTTGTTTACAGGAAATTAAAATCACAACATTAAAATAACAGCTTGTGATCCACAGTAAGGCTATCATCCAATGGTACCTTTTTATTTGACATTAATGAGATGCTCTCTCTTTGATTATATTGGGTATAAAATATGGGTGGACTGCTCCAGTAAGCTCGTCTGCATACATTTCATATCTACCAGTCATCTGGAAAAGAAAAACCAAAGCTTCAGTTCTTTTGGTGAGCTGTGGAAGTACTTTAGTAGACAATATATACATTCACCCTTTTTTTTAAATGATGAGCCATTATTTGTTTTTCCCCAAATGTAAAATAATCCGCTCAAAATGCAACACCTCCAGTGTCTTAGCACAAACTTTCTAAAAGAACTCACATTGAGTTGCCTAAAACTATACTTCTACCCCCCAAAAAAGTACATTTCTACTCTGAAAAGTACAACTTCAAATTGAACACCCTCCTGTGTTGCAGCTCTCCTTCATTGGCAGTCATGTCTGCTGACTAATTACTCAAGGCTATTTTGGTTATCCTGAGTAGATGAAAGTTGAATGTGAAAGGTGGACTGACTTTCTTAGCATCAACAATACTCTCTTTTAAGTAAGTTATGTCAATGAAGCCAAAGGAGTGTATCTGTAATTATCTTGTCATATTATGTCCTTGATAACTGATGAACTCATGCAAACTTACTGTTGGCAGCAATGTGCCACTGATGGTATTTGGGTTGCTCTTACTTTAGTCATTAATAATACAAAATATTATCATTGCTTTGGGTGATACAGTAAGTTAGGAGGCTGGAATACAGCACTTTATGTAGTGCTATCACCCTCTTCCGAAGTGTACAGTCTACAACACTAGCTGTGAGAGGGCTGAATTACTTGTTTCTTGCCAGAGTGTAATGGGGGCTACTTGTTCAACTATTTTCTTGCTGTAAGTTTAGCAAAGACATTCTACTTAACATCCCTTTCAGGCATCATTGAATGCAAATTGCAGATATTAGAGTTGGTTAAATAGGTTCCTACTTGCTATCAAGGGGTTTTTGCAATGGATAACTGATGACTTCATACTTCCTCATTCCCTTCGTATCAAGAACTACCTCTGTCTTGGCCACAAATGGGAGGAAACGGAAACAGATATCCCCTGTCACATGAACAAAAGCTACAGCTGTGCCTTATGTGCCAAAAGACCAACAATAGCTATCTACACCATCAACATAAAGCTAAGGTGCTGAAAACACAAGTCTTGAACAGAACAAAAAAATAAACAATTCTGTACAAAACAGCCAAAGGTCAGTGGTGTGTTTTTTTTTTTACTGTTTGCTTTTCCTAATCAATATAACTGCTTTTGTTCAGATACCCCTATGACACTGTGGGAAGCAATGCTCCATGTGCTTCCTGACACACTAAATCTCTACTCTGCTATCAGAGCTTCAGATTTCCATGGCAAAGCAAAACTAAACCTGAGTTAAACATCAGTGGCAATCCTCCAGCACAATTTAGTTCCACTACTACAACAACCATTTACCCACTATACACATCTGTAAAATAAATGTTTGTTAAAATAAATACATAAAGTCCCATCATGCCACTAAACCAGTATCCAGTGTTACACCCCACATAGCTTGTACTGGCACTAGGGTTAGCAAACTGCAGTGCTGAGGTTGCAGTTTCTTAAACCAGCAGCACTGCTGGACAAATTAAATCAAATTACACCCTCAGGCAAGCTGATCCAAATGAGCTTTACCTCAGAATATTAAAAGAATAGTAATAAATAAGTTTGTTAAAGCCACGTGGGCAAGCTTGCAGGCATCTTAAGTTGCTGTAGGTAAATTCAGAAGTGTGTTAGGATGCTTTAGAAATGAATGCACACAGTTCTCTGTGGCTTCAACATGTCCATAAAATTCAGGGAGTTAACAGTACAAGAAGTTTCCATTCAGAAAGTTCTCAGAAGCACAAAGATTGTTGTGGGTTTCGGTTTTCACTGATTTTCATTTAAACTGACAAATAAGGCCTATAGGAATACAAAGATCCACCATATTAGGTCAGATCAAAGGCCCATCTCAGCTCAGTGCAAATGCCCACATACCTTGCCTAAGGAAACCACATACACTTCCTTAGCAGTCCTTGGAGCTCCTGGCCGTCTATTGCAAAGACCAAGACTAACCTTTTCATTTAAAACCTATTTGCCTGGTTTCCCTGAATTTGGCTACTCCTTTTAGGAATCCATGTGTGGCTTTGGCCTCCAGAACATACTGTTAAATTAGTTCATCAATTTAAGCCCTGGACTGTTGAAAAACAACAAAAAAGGCTGTCTTTACTGCAAGATCGCAAAATCATTATGAAAGCCTGTTTGTTCTAATATCATATGTAAGTTTGTTTCTTTATAAGCAGGCTTACCTTAAAATTCCATTTGTCACTGACTTGCCTGCAAAGGTTCAGATCCATCTCCACCACCAGAAGTCCATCCTGAACACGAGAGAGTCCTGGTGTCCTGCTGCCATCTGGTGCAGCTACGTAACTTGAGCCATAAAAATAACCCAAGTCATGGTGTGCTGAAAGAGGTTTTTAAAAAGCATGTAATGCCATCTGCAAGTAAGTATACAACTTAACATGCAGTGCCCCATAAAACCTGGCTCTATTTCTTGTTGTTGCTCACTAACTTGCTTTAAGCAAGGCATCATCCTGAAGAGTCACAGCATGATCCTAAGATAACTGCATTTTTGACCAGCAGTTACTTTCAAGCAGCATACAGCTTTCAGATATATTGAATTAACAGGAGAAAACTCCCTGCACTGCCTTCTAAATAAGGTATGATTTATGCCTTACCACTACTAAGTCTCTGAACTAAAGGCTTTGCTTTCATTGGTTTTTATTTAGAATTTAAATGAATTCTAATTGTCAACTCATACATTCCCAAAACAGCTGACAAAGATCTACCCATTCCATTGTCAATACGAAGGTCAGAGGTGAAACCACTGGGATTTGAGGCACAGGAAAAATCTTCATATTGCACAGCTCTCAGTTGTGCCAAAAATCAGCCACATCTGTTATACCACTTAAGCAATGGATACCACAGACCTTTTTCATGCAGCTGCTCCAGAACTAGGTAAGAAGAGGCTCAGGCCCACTCCAGATAAAGCCAGAAGCAGTCACTGCTGCCACAGGACAAATTACAGTATTTAAACATACAAGTGAAGCAGATACAAGCAAATCTCATGCTCTTTGAGAATCCTCTTTAACTTCCAGCAAATATGTGGAAGAGGGCAAAATGGTTTGGGGATTTAGTCTAGGACTATTACTGTTAATAATCTTACAACTACAAATAAAAGTCATGCATGCAGTGATAACACAGGCTGATTTGTGGGATTTCTGCCTTCCAGTTCTACAACATTACATTGACTCTAAAATGCTTCGCTTCGTCCTTTGAAAATATACAGAAAACTTAGGTGTCAGCTTCTGGTGACCACATACCGTGGTGCCTTTAGTAAGAAGTACTTCTTTTCTCCAGCTTACAAAACAGCTGTCTTGAGTAAGACAGTTGCTGGCTAGCATAACTGTCATGGGATATACACCTGTGGGAGAGCTACTGTTTCTAGTTAACAATTACTAGCAACTGCTGCATGTGATTTCTGAACATACCTTTTCCACCATCTCCAGAAGTGAAGGAATTTTTGTAGTATTCCTGCGAAATAAGAAGAATCCGTAGGTGGCAGTATAATTCCATTTCACTCAAGAAATCCTTGCTAGTCTATCATATTTAATATGGAAGTTTATATAAATCTAGCAAGATTTTTTTCTGGCATACTATCAGCACTGTCCAAAGGGAGTCATCAGAGGGGCCTAATCTCTAAGATGGACAAGGTAGAAAGCAAGATCTTTTTTGTACCACTGCCTGTCTTTCATACACTTTGGGGAACATTCCTCTTACCAGTTTCACAGGTCTATCTTTAGGGGCAAAAGAGAAGATATTTAACCAAACACATCTCTGTGGATCACAAAAGAAGGCAAATGTATTCACATAATGGCAAGAACAAGTCTGTATTTTTGCCAGAACCTTATAAAAGAACATACATTGAGGGCATCTGGACTAATCTGAAGGCGAGAATGACCTCTTATGTGCAGTATTAATTTTTAACATAGAATTTCAGTGTGCAGAAAGAGGTATAACAGCAAACAGTTGTGTACCACTGACTGGAGGATGTATTTAATCTTCAGTCATGTTGGCTAAAATAATATTTATTTCAACACAGAAACCAGGAGAATTAGCAAAAGAGAGGGTGCTGATTACAGACAGCAATTCAAGAATAGGAAGCAGCTGCAACCAAAAAGCAGGCTGCCAGCAATAAGGCAGGTATCAATCTCTTTATCATTGTCCATCTTCAAATTATATTATAAACAGTAATACAGTATTTATACAGTAGAGGAAACTATGCATTCCAGTGCTATTCAGTTTATTACCTTGAATTAACTCATGCTACAATACTTAAATTATGATATTAAATAACAAAGTGAAGATACACACCGTTCCTACCCTGTTGATGGGACACGTAAAACAGTGATTAGCTATAGCAGCATTTCTTGCTTCGACTGGCCACATTGATTCACTGCAACACACAAAAGAGCAGGCAGGTATTCACTACTTGCTACTGCAATGATGAATTCAGAATGTGATAGTCGCACACTACATTTTCTGACAAAAAAAGTCAAAGTTACCTATGAAGACTGATCTTGGTCTTACAACCACAGTTATTTTCTGCTCAAATACAAGAAATTCTACCTGATAATCCTGTAAATATGGCTTTGCCAGGGGAAAAGAAAATTTAACACAGCTCAAGACTTTCAAAGCAATTAAAGTGTAAAATGTTTTACATTCTGAATTATGCAAAGGATTTACACATCTGCTTTCATATTCCATTAACTTTCAATACCCCAAACATAATTCTGCGGCAAAGCTGCAAGATTCATACAAGTCACATCCTTTTTTTCCCCAGACAGTCAAGGAGAGGCTTTTGTAGCAATGAATAGGGGCAAGAAAGAAAAGAGGAAGGAATAACTAAAAAAAGAAAAAAAAAAATCAAAGGAAGGAAGAAAGCCTCTTTTCCAAAGGAGATTTCAATTCTGATTAATGTTTAAAAATGAAAGAAATCTTCTTTTTGTTACTTTGGTACACAGGGATCAGATTGGTTAATAGGATGCCTGGAAGTACTCAGAGCTCCAAAACAAAGGTGATATAATTTGTACACTCCTGTGACAGCTTGTACCTGCCAGATTCTGAATACCAAGACAAGGTTGCGAACATCTGACTCATTAATCTCCCAGTCAGACTCAAGAATCTTAAGAGCTGGGCACTGGACTGATTGCAAGGACTTGGTTTATTGCCTCTTCTCTCAACTGCTTTGTCTGGCGGCCAGCTCTTCTAAGAAAAAGGGATTTTATTGAAAAGCTCCAGAACATTACAATTTCATAGAAGAGAGGCAGAAAAAAAAAGCTATAGCCAAGAAGCAACCCCAGAGACAGCTTTTACATCAAATATTCTTTCTGCAGTAAAAATTTTGTACTTAAAAACAATTGAGTGATAGCTACTAATTTGGAGAACCTGAAGCAGTGATGAAGTGCTGTGTGACAACAAGGTAATTTCTGTTTGCTCTCCTGTTAATGGGCTACAAGTGGACAAACATCGCAAATATTCCAGTACTGACATAAATAACTCAAAAGCATTGTGTATTCAACTCTTTTCAAAGGACATTTCCCAACATTAATATAAACACATAAAATATCTTCTATACCACAAAATATTAAATGCAGTTTGGATGACAGAATCTAACCTGCAGTTCTACCCTCCAGGTTTGTAAGCACATGGTTCTCTGCATCAGAACTAGCTGTAGGTATGAAAATTTTATGCCTCTAATATATTTTTCACCATTTCTACCCTAATATGAATGCTCCTCATCCTCAGAACTTTCTAGTTGGGCATCAAAATAAAAGATGGATTAATATTCTATGACCATGAAAACTCCAAATTTACATTAAATATGAAAAGCAAAAGGATTGGGGGAAGCTTGAAGAAACAGAAAACGGAATAAAAAGAAGATATTCCTCTTACTTTTCTAACTCTGCTACTGTCTTGCATACCCAGTGAGAAAGCCTGTATTGCCTGAACATTTCATACATTAAGGTTTACACAGCTGACACCAAAGAAATCTATTCATCTAGGTTTAAAGAAATAAAAATGAAACTATTCTGTAATTAGGCCAAGCACACAAGCTTAACTGAAGGGAGAGAGAAATGAGAAAGAATTTTTAGCATTATAAAAGATGAATATGTGTGGGGGGCTGTTTTGTTGGTTTCTTTTCCTACTGGATATTATACTTTATATTACAATATCATCAGTAACAATGAAATATGCTCCTGTTAGCTTCCTAAAGCTTATCTTTGGAGCTGGAAAGTAAAAATCAGTTCAGCTGGCCTAAAATATGGGGGTTTTTTAACTCACAAAGGAAATGATTTTGTTCCTAGGAACTCGCAAAGCCAGCCTTCTCCTTCCCCCGTAACAAAGCTAACCACTTATGCTGAAAAGGGTTAAAAATATTAATACTCAGAATTAAGCATAATTTACCATCACTTCCTCAGCTGTATATATGTAAACAGCACACTCAACTAAATGACTTTTCAGAGCCTACTGTACCAGGGAAAAGAACAAAAATAATCCCCCCATGATCCCTAACCAAACCAAGAAAATGCATAGCTATTCCATCGTGTGCTAAGCTGATGTGCAGACACACTCTGGAATCCCACATCTCTATTTATAAATAGTCTAATTTGAATTTTAAAGTATTGAGTAGAATAACAAAGGCCAGAATACAATGAGATTGAAAGGAAGGCATGGTGATTTTGTCTAGAGCAGTGGTGTAAAGAACTGCTGAGCCCATTTCTACCAGGTTTGTACCTAAAGAAAGCTCTCCTGCCAGCCCTGAAGCAATGCAGTTATTTTGCATCACCTTATATCCCAAGCAATACACAGCCTGTATCAGGCAATGCTTTGGAAGCATGGCACATTCAAATGTGACTGATGCTAATAAGAGGCAGAGAATATTCAAGATCTAATCCCCAAATTAATCATTATGGGCTAGCTAAGAAGTGTATTTTCTTAGTTCACTGAGCTAGTTTTCTTTTTGCTTTTAGGAAATCAAGTCAGTAGGGTGCAATTAATGTCAATCTGCAGAAGATTAATCTCAAGGGGAACAGTTTACACTAGTTCAGTCTGGTTCAAGAGGTCTGATAATCACTAAATTGCCAACAGTTATTAAAAAATAGTTTTTGAGAAAAGCTTAGCAATTATCAGCTCCTAGGTGGCCAATGCAAGCTGTCAAACTAAGCCTGAATGTAAATTACTACTGCCTGTCATAAAGTAAAAGTATGACATAAATAATCTAAGTAAACTCTCATTAATTTTCAGAACAGCAGCTGGATGCTGCTTAACTCTGTCTCAGAGACAAAAGACATGCAGATGTACAACTGAAGTTCTGGAAGGGAATCAGTGACTCTGAGTAGACTAGTAACCCAAAATTCCACATGGAGAAGAACGCAGATTATTTCATGAAGGCAAAACAAAGAGGCTACACCTCCAGTTCCAAGACCTTAGGCAAGATGGCCATGAGGACACAGCAATCAATTTGGAGATTCAGTTAACCCAGAAAGTACGAAACAGCCTAAATCAGTTTGTATTTTACCTGAGCTTTCCAACAGTGGCTGAAGGGTTAAAGATGATCTCTGCTCCATTCATACTAAACATGAGCCAATTCAGAGGGTGATGGCGCCCATAGCAGATATTCACAGCAATTGTTCCAAACTGGGTCTGAAACACTGGGTGTCCTGTATTTCCTTCCATATAGTAAGTAGACTACAGACAAAAAACCAAGGCAGACTTTTTAAAAAAGTGAAAACTACCACCTCCAACATTGCTTTGACACTTGCAATTTCTGATTATCAAGTTCAAGTAATTAAGCCATGAGAGACAACACCTTTCACTTAGTACACAGCTGCACTGTAGTGGGTATATAGCAAAAAGTGGCTCTCTTCAGCTGCTGAGGTCGAATTCAAGCCCCTGTTTCCTTTCACACCAACCACACCTAAGCACTGTCATGATTTCAACATACATGCTTCTACTAATGCTAGAACCTTCTACAGAAGCTGAAGAGACATTCACAAATGTTCTAACTGTAGGCACCTCTCTTAGTACTTTCACCACGTGAGAAAATTTTCCGAAGACATAACGATCCTTTGATTCTGTTAAGATAGAGATGATGAACACTGTTTAAAGGACACGTTCATTCATTCCCTCACATTCCTTCAGGAACACATTCATTCCTTTACATTCACCTGTTATGCAATGACATGCAGTAAGTTTATGAATGCTATAAGGAAATAGCAGTGTATAGCCAAGAGTCGTATTTAAATCTCCTATATGGCTATTGTTCTGAACAAACAGAGGGCTTGAAATAACCACCAGGAAAAATCACAAGATAAAACTACAGTACAGTCCTCAAAGAAACTGGAGCCAACTGTTGGCTTAAAAGATCCCATTTACCATATGCTGTGAACTTTTATCTTATCAAACATTTCTAAACAGTTAGGAATGTACTGGTTCCTATAAAAGGCACTGGGGAAGAGAAGGACAGGGCAGTTAACAGCTATCAGGAGAGACAAACATCCACAGAGGTATTCTAAATGAAATGTACAGAAATGGTTCTTCCCAGATACAAGAAAAGGGTACATGTGGCATCACTGACAGTTGCCTGCTCAATGGTAGCCAAAAACTGAAGAAACTTGGGACATCAGCAGGAGGTGTACTAAAATATAACAGAAAACACTGTTTTGCTGGTTTATAAAAATTTAGTGTGCCCATGGCTTAAGTACTCCAGGCAATTCTGCTGTCTGCATCTCAATAAGGATATACTAGAGATGGAATAAGCAAAGGGGATGGGGCAGGTCTCTTCTGAAGAGCAACTAAAAAGCCTCTTCAATCTGCAGATGGAAGGCTGATGGTGATATAATGAGTAAGATTTACAAAATTACAAAGGCAGTGGGTAAGATGAATACAGACAGCCCAAAGCACCAGCATGAATAGTGTATATTCACTAAAATAACACTCTTATAGCTATTTTCAACCAAATTTTTCAACTTTCTTTTTGTGCAACAGGCAGTGTACTTCTGAAATGTACTTCTTTGTGAAAGCAGGTATTATCACCAGGTTCAGAAGGGATTAGACAAAGTCACTGATAAGAAATGAAATAGACAGAAACATGTCACCCAAAATCCCTGAAACAATGCTGTGGATACTGAGGGAGTACAGAAGTCACAGTGTGCAGACTTATGCCTGGTAGTCCCTTTTTGTGACGATCTCAAGAGACAGGCAAGGTACACAATCCACCAGCCTGACCCAGTGGGGCACATCTCTTATCACATTAGAGAGGTGTGTTTGTAACCAATTCCCTTTTTATTGAAACTGTCTGTCTTTGTAACAACCACTGCATTGGTCTTGAAGGAAGCAGGCCTAGAGCAAGTGCAGCTACAGCTGAAGAACAATCTAGGGCTTCATGTTAGTGTACAGGAATGGCATGATAGATACAGGGGGGTCATCTTCTGAAACCAAGTACTAGAGGGTCAGCGTGCCCAGTAAAAGCAACATCTCATGTTTCTTACACATTATGAGGTCTCATGAAATTGCAGTCTCTTGGGCACTGATTTTACCTCCATTCATGTCTGTAGAGAGCACATGGTGGGCACTCACACAATCCTTTTTCAAAACAATTCTGCTAATTGACAATATTTCCTTTCTTTTTTTCTTCTATTCTCAGTTTTATTTTATTACAATGGGAGCAGAAAAACAAGACTGCTGCTGCTTCAGGGAATTTATCAGTTCTTATTTGTTGCTCACCACAGGTCACAAGATGTTGCTCATCTCCACAACAACAAACTGGTGTCTCAAAAAGGCCAGAGTTTTGTTTATTTCTATGCCATACCACACATGGCTGAACAGGTCCCAGACCCATCTCATTCCACTTTTCATTTCATTTTCACTGATTCAGCAAGGATAATTTTAACAAGGCTTCTTTCCCTACCTGTTCTAAGGAGACAATCCATAAAAAATCATTTCAAATGCAATGCTTCCTTGGGCATTAACTTTGTTGATAAAGAAAGCAACATTAAAATAACAGAGATGAGTATAATCCTTCCCTGTAGCCTTTGTGGTTTCTACAGTTCCTTTGTCAGAATTGCTCAGCTCAGAAGAGTGAACTTAATGCCTTGCTAACAAAACTAGATAAAAAGACAATGCTGTTTAAGGTAAACGTGACTTGTTTCTATAAGATAGGTGCATCAAGAAATGTCGAATAATTCTAGAATACTTGCAGGATATAGATACAATATTGTGGTAATTCTGGCATTTAGGATTATAAGAACTAACTGCTTTTACAAATCATGCAAAACTCTTAATGAAACTCTAAAAGAATATTTTTAGGTGCGTTTCATTACAGTTTCATACCTGGAAACAAGGAATTTTCTTGTAATCTGTTGGTGCTCCACAGAACAGTAGGACATCATATTTTAGCAAAAGAACAGGAATTGGTTTTTTGTTTGGTTACACAAGGAACAAATCAAGAATGTGGAAAGTAACCAAAATTCATTTTTATTAGGGCTTATATTTTATATGGGTTTGTTGGTTACTGTTTTGCTAGCTAAAAGACGGAGCTGATAAAATAATATTAAATAACAAAAACAACTCTTAAGCATAGGAGTCAACACTGGTGACTGACAGGCCTGTGCCAGAAATCTGTTGCGTAGAAACCTATTAACAGCCTCCTCTGAAGAAACACAAACCAGTCTGATCAGATGTGGGAGCCCAGGTCAGAACTACCAGTGGTCTTTGAACACAAAGTTTCGAGACACTAAAAAACTTCTAGAAATCAGTAAAAATGCAGTTTGGATTCTGCAGCGTCATCTTGACTGGGGCATTTAGACAGGGGACAAAAGCAACTGCAGGTATATTGCAAACCCCAGTGCTTAGAAGCAATGTCTCTGTTAATAACTCACTTTAGCTGACAAGGAGAGATTCAGTTAGGTAAGACAATGTATTTTTAGACTTCGGTTAATTTTTAAACCCCATCTTTCTTCTTGTGATAGTTCTATGGATGGATAAACACATTTCAGATCTACCAGTTTTCCTCTGACATTGCCTTTACTACCAGTTCAGCTTCTGAAGCCGATTCTGGAGGACAGCCTAAAAACTGCTTCAGTGGAAGTAATGTGATTAGTAAACAGAAGAGGCCATAAACCAGCTATTCAGTCAGAAGAATAATGAATTAAGGGATTCTGCTCAAAGAAACATAAGCAAAGTAACTGTCATTTCCAAGACAACCTCACAGAGAAACAGAGATCAAGATCTTAATGCTTACACCTGAACCATGAAACAACTGCCCTCCAAAGCAAAATAAGTTCAACATGCACACATGCAGAAACTATCTAAGCCAATCATGCACAACTAACACAGCAAAGCTGTGACTAGGAACTTTGTTTTAACCTCATAGCAGCCTTCCAGTATCTGAAGGGGGTCTATAGGGATGCTGGGGAGGAGCTCTTCATTTAGGGACTGTAGTGACAGGACAAGGGGAAATGGGCTCAAACTTAAACAAGGGAAGTTTAGATTGGATGTAAGGAAGAAATATCTTTCCTTTAAGGGTGGTGAGGCACTGGAATGGGTTACACAGGGAGCTGTGAGTGCTCCATCCCTGGCAGTGTTTAAGGCCAGGTTGGACAGAGCCTTGGGT
>JBAFWW010026150.1:0-10967 GCA_036873685.1 Agapornis canus
TTTTGAGAAGGCTGCGTGCTGGGTCTGATGTCTTCCCTCTCCTCCCCCGTCAGTGCACTCTTGCAGTGACATGATTCTTTTCAGGCTTTTTTCCCTCCTCTGTCAAGATGTTAGTTTTGGAGACGGGTGTTTGTTAGCAAAGGTTTTTCAAAACCTGGAGAGCTGCACAAAGAGGAGGTGAAGGCAGGACACTCCTGACACATCAGGTCTATCTGTCCTCTCCAGAACAGGCTGTTCCCAACAGCACTGCCGTACCCACACAGGGGAGCCGCTCATTATAACATCCTTCTAGCTGCACTTTCTACTTGCCTTCAGGAATAGCCTGCTTATGGTTTTTAGTGATTTTCTTCAAGAACACTGCTGAAGGTTTGCATGGTATTTTCTAGTGATTTCCCTAAGACAATGTAACAAAACCAAAGTGGATAAGCGTAATTTTTCTTGTGTTTTCTCTGTCTATACACTGCAATAGTGAAAGACCAGCCTTTCCAAAACATGAAAGCCAACAGACATAGAACAGTTTGGGTTGGAAGGGACCTTAAGGATCATCTAATTCCAACCCTCCTGCCATGGGCGGGGATCCCTTTCACTAGACCATATTGTCCAAAGCCCCATCCAGCCTGGCCTTGAACATTTCCAGGGATGAAGCAGTCACAACTGTTCTGTGACAGTGCCTCACCAACATCATAATAAAGAATTCTTAACATCTAATCTAAATTTATGCTCTCTCAGTTTAAAACCATTTCCCCTTGTCCTGTCACTACTCGTCCTTGTAAAAGGTCTCTCTCCAGAATTCTTGTAGACTCCTTTTAGTTACTGGAAGATCGTGATAAGCCCTGAGGCTTCTCCAGGCTGAATGAGCCCAACTCTCTGAGCTTGTCTTCATCGGAGAGGTGCTCCAGCCCTCTGATCATCTTCATAGTCTTCCTTTGGACTTGGTCCAACAGGTCCACATCCCTCTTGTGTTGAGTACCTCAGAGCTGGGCACAGTATTGCACATGGGGTCTCATGAGAGCAGAGTAGAGGGGCAGGATCACCTCCTTCGATCTGCTGGCCACGCTTCTTTTGATGCAGCCCAGAATAAAGTTGCCTTTCTGGGCTGCAAAAAAGTCTAGCCATGATAGGCACAAGGACTGGCCTTTGGTTATTCTGATTGTATTCCCTGCTAGAATAGCAGTGCCACATCTCTGGGAAAAGGCATATGGTCAGGCAGCTGCCTGCTGGTCTGTGTTGTCTTAAGTAACCACAGGAATGTATGCAGGTGGCCCTAGGTCTCAGCATAAACAAGTTGATGCAACTCCAGTGTTTTTATTTTCCAGATAATTAATAAAGGGAATACAACAGACGGAAGGCTTTTGATCCCCATTCCACCTGACCTATTTAGGATATTACCAAGGAGCAGAATTTGATTGTCATCATGGGTGTTTCTTAGAATTATACAGATGAGTTCAAAGGCACAAACAGAAAGCAGCTTTTCACTCCATAATACCAGGAAGACCGTCTGATGGAGAGAGTAAGCAAAAGCTGTTAAGCTATGCCACAATAATGTGTTTGATTTATTAAAAGTAAGAGCAATCATTTTTATTGGTATTTATTCTAACATTTTTACTTAAAAGCTTGACAGGGCAATTTAAAAGGCAGATCTGATTCTGAAGCAAAGCAAGATATGACTTTTTTTTAAATTCTTTTTTTATTTAAGCAGCAGCATTCCCCCCCCCCCCTTCATGTTATTGGGCTTCTTTATTTCTCTCTCTCCTTCTCAAACATGCACACTTTACTCTTTACCCTGGCTAATACTGTAAAGGCAGCAGCTTTGGGAAATGAACTAGCTTTGCCTGTGGTTCATACATCATTACAGCTGTTAACCAAGTTCCACTATAACAATCTTTATTACAAGGGAGAACACAGAGGCATGCAGGAACACAGCTTTATTTCCAGATATCAGGTTGAGTTTGTAGGGCAGGAAGTTAAAAGGCTTTGTCATGCTCTCAGGTTGAGACTAAGTCTGCTAGTACACACTGCAACAACACACAGAAGACAGCCTCCTACTTCCCATTGCTCCATATCAACCAGTACACAAGACTAAGCTATCTTCTACTTTGGCAGTGGTTATAATCTGTTGTGTGATAATGGTACCTCATGTTCTACAGCATCCCAGGGCTCCAACATTTTGCCTGCTACAAGAAAGACAACACACTGCTACTTACACACTGGAGCTCATGGTGCTCAGGCCACTGAATTGTGGAATTTTGTCTGTTAGCAGCAGCAAATGTCATGCACACCTGCCATGGAGAAAGTTTTTCAAACCTGAACAAAAATGTACAGGTGTTATCACTAGTGCTTGGTCACTTGCCAAGTAAAGGTCAACCCAAAGGCTCACCAGAATGCAGATGAAAGTTAACTTCATCTGTAACGTAACACATGCCAATATTCATAACTACAGCTGCTGAGAAATTTTCTGAACTCTTTCTCCCCTCCCATACATTATTTATGTCAGCAGTTTAAATGAAAAAATCTGGTGCTTTGAATCATGCAAAATGTTTCTGTTGTTCCCTGAAGGACTTTGCATACATGGAGTAATGAGAAGATTATTCTGTGACAGATAAGCCGAAGCACTAAGACTGCATGAGATATTATCTTGCTACAGCACTATCTGACTTTTGGAAAGTGTGACCACCTTTGGACTCCTCTGTCTTATTTGCAGTCAGAGAGACACCAAGAAGAAAAATGAATGAATGAAGTAAAAATCTTCCTAGTCATAGAAATGTACCAGTGGGCCTGATGAATCATTTTTTGACATGCCTCACATTCCACTCATACCCATAGCAGACATCTACCAGACAGCACAGCAAATGAAAGTATAGGTCTTTTCATACCATGCTTAAGCCATATGGTAATATTGCCCTGAAAACCTTCCAAATTGGTATAGCATGCTCTTGAAAAAAAGCTGCAACTGTCGATTTCTTATGCTGCAAACACTGACAGTCAAGGTTTCTGTATCAACAGGTATCACAATGGAATTTCAAAAGTAAAGTTTCCAATTACATAGGAAAAAATGAAAGAAAAAAAAAACTCCCAAAAGATTTCAAAGTTGCAATTTCCAAAATAAATCTGAAGCCTCCAGTTGAAATAGACACCCTAGTATATTATTTTCTATGAAAAAACTACTGCTGCCAAAGGCAGTCTTAAAAATACACCTCCTGCTTGCCTGGTGTATTTTGTTTTCCTTAATACTACCATAACCTTTTCAAGGCCGGACACACAGGGCCTGACCTTACATACAGTGGCTTATCAGGTAAGCCTTTTGTTTCCGTAGAAGGCCCAAATGTCTGATCTTCTCTGGTATAAAGCTTCCTATGGCAGCAAAATAAGAATCTTTGGCCTTCACATGAGCCTAAACACAAGCCTTAGCACAGTGGCAGGCTCCAAGGTGCTCTTGCATGGACCACTGTTGCAGGCAGATACACAAACCAATAAAAATAGCTGCCAAAAGGATCCAATTACTTGTTCCCTGTCAAATGGCAAGAGCTAGCCTTTAATGTAAGAAGGATTATGCTCCTGCACCAAGAGGTGACTCTCAGTTCTTGCGTTGTCATCTGTTCTTTAAAACAAAAATGCCAATGGGAAAAAGTAGTGCTATCAAGCAGCTTTAGATCCCTAGGGATGGATTCATTTGTGTCTTTAGGGAGGAGAAGCTCACCAAGTGTTACTGCAACATTAATACCTTTCCTCTTTTTAAATAAAACCAGAGTAGCAACAACTTTGAGACAAGCATTTTCCATAAATACATGTAGTCTAGCTACAGCAGTTTTTGCTAGTAAGTAGGTACAAAAATAAACCAGCCATAAAGCTAAATAAAATCAACTAATTTTAGTACTCACAAGCTGAGCAAAGGGAACAAAATCTACAAGTAATTTATTTTTCACAATTTTTAATTATTAGTAAGCAGTGGTGAGGGGAAAAAAAAGATTGTAGAATGCAATTACTGTCTTAACAGATTCCCTTCAAAAGAACCTTTTAATTATGATACATTAATTGTATTCAATGAATTGTGATTTTCACCTGAATAAGTTGGTAGTTTTCCCCCATCTAGCTTATTTTCCTGAAATTCCCTCTCCACTGTACCCCACAGATTTCATCTATTTGAGGACTCTTACAAGAAAAAAAAAAATAAATGGTGAAACAAACAAAGGTCTAGAATGTCTGTCCCCTGATGTCCTCCCAGTAAAATACTCTTAGACATAAAAAGACACCAAGAGCAGAAGGAAGATCAGGCAAAAGGAAGATGGAGAGAAGAACTTTGAGGGAGGAATGAGAAGAGGAGGGGAAAAAAAGTATTATTTTATCAATCTGTGGAAGAAGAGGGAGCAAATGCTGACTGTGGCCCAAGGCTTTCTGAGGGCACAAGAGCTGACTTTGCTAAGCGACTGCTCTCAGATGTACATGGCTGAAAGCCCATAGGATAGCCATGCCTGAAGGAAGTCTGTCAAAAAAGCAAGCACATGGGCAGTAGCAAGTTCAGCAGCCAAACTTCCATCCCAAGGGGAAAAAGTCTACCAAGCTCCTCAGCGAGGCTCTTGGCCGTTTCTGGGCTGCTGCAGCCTTTGCTGTACACAGCACTCTGCCGCTGCTGTAGCAAAACCAAACCATGCAGCCGATGCAGACATGCTTTAGGTGCTGCCAGCAGTAATGGAGCTTGCTCCGTGTGTTGCAGAGCCACCTCAGTCATGTGGAGGTTCCCATTGTCACAACCAGACTGTTACCAAGCAGAGTTAATCTAGTTTCTACTAGCTTAGTTCTTTAACGCTGCAATCCAATCACATGGGTGGCTGCGATGTAGGCATATGCAGAGAAGAGGAGATGGAGCTAATGTTATTTTAAAACTAAGGGAGTTGATGTGCAGAAAGTTGCGAATAAAATCTATTTTAGTCCTGAACTATTTCAAGTGCCTTGAAGGACACTGAACTAACAGATAAAAATTGAAATCTAAAACTTTTTATTTTAACAGCAGCCTGGTATCTGTAGAACATGTACTGCATGCTTCATGAACTCAGATCTCTATAGCAAAACCAGGCTGAAGAGCAGCAAGATGTATGATAGTCCCATCAATGGCAGGAAAAAACACTTCCTTTTTCTGAGGCAGCTGAGTGCTGCCTCCCTTACTTTGAAGATCTGTCCTATTCTGAGCTAAAATAAGAGCAACAAGTTCCTTCATTTATTTACACAAATTATGATTAAATCTGTATTTTATAGCCAGTAAGAAAAGGGAGAAACATGTCTGCTTCATACTGGAGATGTACACAGGCAAGGATATGACATTCTATCAGCTTCTTTTTTACCTAATGTGGTGAGAATGACCAGATACCATTTCAGGTCAGATTCACTTCACCTACAGTAAGTGAGAAATTTTCACAGATAATAAAATGTGGAAGCAATGTAATAGCTAACATGTCCTCACAGACAGTTTCAAGCACCCTTCATGGCAATAAAGACCCCTGCAAGGCATAGTCGTTTTTAAATCTGTCTTGCCAGACACTATCCCTAGAGCTCTAAGCCCTGTGGTTAGAGGAGGGGAAACAAAAGCAACCATCATCACAAAAAAAAAAAGAAACAGTCCTTCATAATCCCAAGCATCCAAACATAGAGGAATTCCACATGGACTTTCTTTAGTCCATTTATTCATTTCCATCTCATTTCTATTCCAAATCCCAATTACTTTACTTCTTATTAACAGGCAAAATAGTTACTTGCTCACCTTCTACTTCCCCTCTTTCCAAATTTAACTGATGTTTTTGCCTTCATGGGGAGTGAAATGCAAGGAGTGGAGAAAAGTGAATCTGATACCTATTGCCACCACTCCTATTCCCACAATGGACCTTTTGCCCCAACCCACCAGAATCTGAATGCATAATTGCTACAATCAGTGACCCTGGATAACAGAGCTTTCACTGTTTCTCTGAAGGAGAGAACTAACTTTTAAAGGAGCAATTAGTGGGGCTTCAATCTGCCTGACCCTGGTACAGGAGCACATCCTGAGGAACAACCATGATAAGCCTCTTCCATTCAGTGTCACCCTGCACAGATATAGCAGGACACTGCATTGCACTTACAAACACACCAAGGCAAAGCTTTGCTACAAACCAATAACTGTGCTGTACTTAGGGGAACTGCACTGTAATTAATAGTCGTGTTTTAGATTATTTTTGTAGTACAGGCTCCACTACCTCCAGGAAGTTCCTTTTGCAAGGGCTACTTTTGTATGGAAGGAGGTGCTAGAATGCTGATTTGTAAAGGCAAGGACCTTACTGTCAACACAAACCTGGTGTGTTTGTTTGCTTTGTCTTTGGTCAAAAAACACTACTCTTTGCCACACCCCAGTACTGTATTAGTCAGTACTAATTTACTAATAACAAGGTCAGTACTAATAATAAGGTCAGTTTCACCTAGTCCTTTTGCATGCAACCAACAACAACAACCACCAAGACCTACCAAACTCATCATGTAACAACAGGAAGATTTTGCATTTTGCATTTCAGTAGTACCTCCATGAGAGAGATACCTGGAGGGATCTTGACACTGCCACCTCAAAATCGTCCAATATGCCAAAGCATTTGTCTTTGCTTCTCAGGCCTCCCTTTCAGCTTTCATAAAGAGCTCAGAAATAAACACAAAAGACCCATGTAATTCTTAAAAGAAAAAAAAAAAAAAAGAAAAGGGAAAAAAAAAAAGCAAGGGAAAAAGAGCTGAGCTGGAGGTTGCCTTCTGGTATTTGAACCTGGAAGGATCACATTTTCAAAACTTCTCTATCTAGAAAGACAGTAAACTCCTTTTCGGCTAAATTAAGAAAGCAGAGCTTAGCTTCTTAGGGAATAGCACTGCTCCAGAAATTGGCCCTTATCACTTAATATAAGAAGACTAGTGAAGCGATGAAATTACAAGAGCAGTTGAATCTTTCCTCATAGTCTTCATTCCTTCCACCACTCAGGAAATAAGAGTTATCAACAGTTAAGGAAGAATGTCTGCATGTTCAGAACTCACTAATGTGCATGTTCATCACCTTCAAAATACCAAGCTATAAATTATAAGAGTACATGACACACTTGAGGTGTTTAATATATACCCTTCTTTATCCTTCTTTTATTTAATAGCCAAAAGAAATTGAAACAAATATACCCTCCAATCAATTACATCGGAACTGGAGTCTGTTTCACAGTGAAAACCATTAGACCTTAAAACATTGACCTTAAAACTCAGAGCAAGTTTACAGGCCAGGTTTTTATCCACCCCTTGCACAGAACAAACTGCCATTAGGAAAAACAATAGACAATACCTCTTCATGCATAGAATGAAAAATTGACACTGAAATTTCAAAAAGGAGCCATGGCATTCAGAACACAAATCAGATCCTATCGTGGCTTCAATCAGACCACAGCTACGTGACTCTCAGCTCTCAGAAGGCACATGCCCAGACTCTCTTCGCAATGAAGTTGCAATAATAACATGTACCTGGCCTCAATAAAAACAGAATTTGGAAATACAGTGGGACTGGCAGGACTACTGCTACCTCATGCAATGATAACAAGCACAAGAGGCAAGATGAGGCAACAGTACTTCCTTTGCAAACATTTAATGCACTCCAGATGGACTTCAAGAAAACTGTGAAGAACATGGGGTGCTTTGAGAGTCTGACTATTCTGTTGGTCAAAAGCTCATTCAAGAAACATAATTAATATGAAGAGAACTGCAGTGATAACAGTGAAATAACCCTGAGTGATCTTTGACTGAATTCCTCACAGTGCTTATAATCTCAGCACAGGCAAAATAATAAAACAGAGAAAGGGAATTCCATCAGATTATTTAAAGAAATAAGAAGTAAGAATAGTGCACACAATTCATATTGGGCTCTTGCCATCTCCAAGTTAAATCTGGACTTGGAGAAGTGCACCTACGTGTAAAGCACATAATCTGTCAGAAGTAGGACACATAATACCATGAAATAAGAGACCAATCCATCACAATCTTCAATACAATAGACCTTCTTTTTCACCTTTCACACATTTCTTAAGTAGGTCTGCATGTGAATGAATGAGGATTAATGGGGCTAATGACAGTTGACGCCTACCTGGTAGCTAGTCTGGAGATCTGATACGATTAGGAAGGACACTGTATTGTAAGACTGGAAATGATCAGAAAGACTTTGGCTGCAAACACTTTGTAAAACCAGATTGACTGCATTTAGGTTTCCTCTTTTGAAAATAAAATAAATTTGACTTCACACAGCTGCTCTATTTTTATATCATCAGAACAAGTGTTTCAGAACTGCCATTGTGAAACTCAGTTCTGTGCTTTATTTATCTGCTATATGACAAATCAGAACTGGAACGTAAGCCAAATAGTCTGCCTTAAATGACCTGAAAAACAAAATTCTTTCGTAGTAGTTTCCTTCCAAGAACAGAAATTAAACAAAAAAAGAAATAAATCTAAAATTGCAATTGAGCAGTAAAGCAAGTTCAGTGGCACTGAAGTCTTTCACAAACACTCATTCCCCATACCGGCCCAGTAGCTTTCAACGCTTAATGAATACATTTTCAAAGTCCAGCACTACTGCAGTTATGACATTAAGTCTTGTGCCCCTTCTCATAACCTGCTATTTGGTCTTTGTCCACTACAGCCTTGTTTGCATTTAACTATCCCCTCTCTGTGACACCACCTGGAGCAGCAGTTCTGCCATCCACCTTTCTGCTCCGCAGAAGCGAAGCCGTGCACTCTGCAGCTCTTCTTTATTGCTTCATCCTTCTTCCTCTTTGGCAAAATGTCCAAAAATTAACCCCTGTATGGGTCTGGCAGTCCTGGGAGAGGCCTGGGTAAAGAAGGATGCTCATTTGGAGGAAAGTCGCATGCTGGAGGGGTGCAAGAGTAAAGAAAGATGCCCAAGCATGACTTTACACTGAAGCTTCTAACATAAGGGAAAGCCAGGTCGGGAGGAGATTTAAATCAATATGAGACATCTTTCTTTTTCTACCTGATCATGGCCCACTCTGACTCCAGCAACTACTTGCCCAAGGAGCTTAAGACTATTCCAATGCTTGGCAGTATCAAGATACTTGCTTTTAGTACCAGCACTGTGAAGGATGCAAGTAGCACTAGCCTGTAGTGGCTTTGCAACTTTATACTATTCATTGTGAAGCAGAAAACAACAAGTACATTTGTGATCTCTAAGTCTTCCAGTTTCAGGCAGGGAAAGAGATAACAAATTCATCTCCATCAAAAGTAGAGAATACATTTTAACTGCACTCTACTGAGTCACTACATGCCACAATCTGATTCTGGAAACACAAGTGCATTTATAACCTTGCTTACAACCTTCGTGGGCCTACTCGTGAATAAAACTTCACATGTGCTGAACACCAGTGGCGGTCTTTTAAATAATTAACTTTGCAAGATCTCAGAACTAGTTCAAAATAGTAAAAGCTTTGCAACCAGATTCAGATTTTCTTTTTTTCAGATGGGAAAAAAATCACCAAGGCAAGTTTATCTGAAACCTTACATCACATGCAATACAAGTAATACTAGCTGTTAAGCGTAAGGGAAGTCTCCAGGTGCACTGAGGGCAGCACATTTCTCCCTCTTGGACCTCTAGTCACATTATTAAAAGCCTATCATATTTTTCCTTCTTCATTTCTTCCAATTTCAGAATCCCCTGTGACACATAAGGAGATGACAGGCTTGACAGTCACTTTTTCTACCTAAAATTATTTTTCCATTTAAGACATCCTCAATTGGATTATTAGTCCAATCAAACCTGGTATCTTGATTCTGGCAGAAACCAATACTCTCCCTGGAGTAACGAAGCACTCACAATGCCAGGCTAATAGAGCTACTCAAATATGCAGCACACAACATGAAAGAAAAATTATTTCACGGCCTCTGTGGCTATTGGGCCACACCTTGATACATCAGTCCCAGTTAGCTTTTACTTTTTAAATGATCATAAAATAATGCCACACTTTCTCAATACATGTACTGATCTTACCGTCATGTATTTCAATTACAGTGACGATGTGGACAGTTCTCCTACATTCAAGGTGTATAAAAGATTGCTCATGGAAGTCCAGAAATGTGACAGCGGCTGAACACTCTCTGTTGGCTAGGCTTTTTGGCATTCAGTGGCTCTTTATTACGTAGAGGAGCCAAAGAAGAACAAGGGTTTTCTTTTGTGTACACTGGGAACGCAAGGACCTAAACTCCCAAAGCAAACACGAAGTTCTGAAGGAAAGCCCTGAGGGCTTTCAAGAAATTAATCCCCACTCAGCTGACTAGTCATCCCCACAAGCAGCCCAGCACCGCTCCCCCTGGGATCTCATGACACAGATGAAAGAGCAACTACACTGCAAAAAAACTTCAGCCATGCTGGTGAAAGCATATGGGGGAGATTGAAGGAACCACGGTCTATTTGAAAACGATATTCTAAACACACGCATTCTTTGTGTAGTTAATCAGTAACACATGAATTCCTGAAGGAAGGGGCTGGTTTTGCCTGGCCATCACTTAGTTTAGCAGAAAGATTTCGAGTGATTCTCCCGGGAGGATCTTTCAGAGCACTCGATCACAATGCAACGCAGCTTAAAAAATGAAAGAATGAGAAAAGCACCCTCTGATTCCAAACCACAGCCATTTCGACTGACAGAACAACTCGCTTCTAACCAAACCGCTATCAGATACACACAGCCTGAAACCGGGCACCAGCCCCGCAGGATTTCCCCAGCAGTCACCGGCCCCCGCATCTCACCGAGGGGCACCCGGAGATGAGCCTCTCCCCCGGCCCAAAGGAAATTCGTTTCCGCCGCTGCCGCCGGGCACAGGCACCGTCTTTCGGGGGGGGGGGGGGGAGGGGAGGCGCCCGCACCCGCCAAGGGGGGAGAGTTGGTTTTGGGGGGGGGGGGGGGCGGGCCCCCCCCCCCCCGGAGGGT
>JBAFWW010026151.1:0-13247 GCA_036873685.1 Agapornis canus
TCACCTGGAGCATTGTGTGCAGTTCTGGTGTCCTCAACATCAAAAGGACATGGAGGTGTTGGAACAAGTCCAGAGGAGGCCATGAAGATGATGAGGGGACTGGAACACCTCCCGTATGAAGAAAGGCTGGGAAAGTTGGGGCTGTTCAGCCTGGAGAAGAGAAAGCTGCTTGGAGACCTCAGAGCAGCTACCAGTATCTGAAGGGGGCCTATAGGGATGCTGCAGAGGGTCTCTCCCTTAGGGACTGTAGTGCCAGGAGAAGGGGTAATGGGTTCAAACTTAAACAGGGGAGGTTTAGATTGGATAAAAGGAAGAAATTCTTTCCTGTGAGGGTGGTGAGGCACTGGAATGGGTTGACCAGAGAGGTTGTGAATGCTCCATCCCTGGCAGTGTTCCAGGCCAGATTGGATGAAGCACTGGGTGACATGGATTAGTGTGAGGTGTCCCTGCTTATGGCAGGAACTGGATGATCTTAGGGTCCTTTCCAACCCTAACTATTCTATGATTGTATGCAAAGAAAGAACAACCTGTTCATAAGATGTCCCATAAGATGCTCACTGTAGGGGGATTGGACTAGATGGCCTTTGAAGGTCCCTTGCACTCCAAACTATTGCATGATTCTATATACTTATGTACCAGCTACATCCCTTCACCCTTTATCTCCCCTCCTCCTGACAACACAGGTTGAAATTGGCTTGTTCTCTGAATTAAATCTAGTCTCAATGGGTATTTTTAAAAGTCTAAACATTACAGTACTATCCTATCAGCTTACTCATTGTACTAGCTGGGTATAAGTGAGAAGCTAGTAGGAGTAAAATTAGTAAGAGGTGTGACTGGATATAAATATGACAAGTAAATGAAATGCAAGGATTATGCATATGACAAGCACCACGAGGAGTTTATAAAGATATGTACCACCAGAGAGCATGTGACAGAGTAAGTCAACTGTAAACAAGGCAACTGCTGATATATACAGAGTTCATCAAGAAGATGCCATGGTTGTCAAACATACCACAGATTTTTTTGTTAAGCTACAAAACCCTAAGAAATACAGAAAACTTTGAAAAGGAACCTAAAAGTAACTATGCCAGAAGAGTTGTAGGAAAATAGTGATTTAGTTACATATCTCCCCTTTGGGGAAAAAAAAAACAAATCCAAAACTCAAACACCAGAACACGTATCTGTCTTCAGACGTAAACAGCTCCCAAGTTCTGTCTTGGCTAAAGAAACAACTCCACTAATATAGGACAGAATGAACGCAAAAGGAAAGACACAGAGTTGCACACAAGGTCAGAGACAATACCAAATGACCTGCAAACAAAAAAGATGCAGAAGAACAAGATACCAATGATGAAGGAACACACCTATTAAAAGCTAACATTAAAAACAGAGTAAGTTTAAGAGTACGTTTATCCTTTGCCCTTTTCAAGACACCTTAATGAAAAGAACACATAAGCTTATTTCGTCAAAGAAAGTGAAAAAGCTGACAAAGGTATCATACATGCAGTTCACACTTCCTGCAAAACAAGGTGAACAGAGATTCCTGAACTGTACAAGGATGGATGCAGCAGAAATACAGAAAAAGTAACCTCACTGTACAGGATTATGACCATGACAGAGAACTACAGGTGCCTATTCTGTCCTCTCTTCAATTCGACACTGCCTAAATCTGTGAGAACACAAAGACAATTTAATTCTGAGAAAGTGAGATCATCTCTAACCATGAGATCGTTCACCAGTGTGTTAAAATAAAGCTAAGGTGAAGAAAAGCATCAGACTGTAGTGCCAAGCAACTATTGCAGGACTGCTGGAAGATTACCTTCTTAAATTCTTCCTAAGAAAAGGAATACACAGTGTTAGTGCCAGAAAGTCAGGGCCTGGAAGTAGTTCCTCTTTGCTTAAGAGGAAGAAACTGTCAATAATGGATTTTGGAGAGCTAGCCAAACACATGGTGGAAAAAGTTTTTAAGACCAGTAATGTAAGAAGCAAAATGACAAAGGCAAAAATCATCACAAGAGAAAAGAAGTTGAAAAAATAGTGGTTTATAAAACAGTGGTTTATACTGTGTGTCTCAGCACCAAAATAGAAGTCACTAGTAAGTAAAAGCTGGCATAAGAAATGACAGGCATATGTCATGTTCTGGGGTCAAAATCAGACTGTTAGTGAGAAGCTAGAAGACAAGGACAGAGGAAAAACTACATCTGTAATAACAAAAAACCTTGCAAGTGAAAAATAGTAAGAACATACTTTACAAATTTATCTTTTTTAATAGTTTGCCAAAATACTTCACAGGGTTCTCCTGCATGTAAAGTCAACGCAGTTATTTTCTAATTCTTTTTTAATATGAATAAATGAGATAGGAAGAATGGAATATGAATGAAACATGAAGTGTGCATCTGCCATTAAAATAACTGTTTCAAATGCTATATTAATTACATTTTGTGTTGTAATAAAGTTAGTGGAGTAAGTATCTATTTTGACTATAAACAGAACTCCTTTTTCCTCCTAACCACTTATGGACCATATCTTAGCTCTGAGAAGCTTTCAGCAAGCCTAAGCACATTTGAAAGTACATTTTCAGGAAGAAAAGATGACTTGGAGAGAACTTATTGTTAATACACAAGCACCTGTTATTCAGGAAGGCCACCTACCAGAGTACCATGACAAAGGTCAGAAAACCCTAAGGCTAGTCTTTCAGCTCTCTACATGTGATAAAACAAGCTCAAGAAATCAGGAAGGTAACTTGCCACCAGCACAACCTAATTCATAATCTCCTTCCAAATCTAAACGTACTTCATATCACACAAACTCTCAGTGTAATTCTTCAGACAGTACTTTCCAGATAAAAGCCATGATCTGTCACAGGTACAGACAACATTCAGTTCCACTACAGGCTGAAAAAGGTTCATCAGGACTGTCTTTCCTGGCAAAAAGACAGAGACACTCATTTGTCAAGGGATGTAATTAAGGGCTTCAGTAGCACTCCAGGTCCTTTATTAAGTAGAGCACAAGTATGAGAAAAATTATCCTTTGCCCTTTAGGAAATGGGACAGGTCTATGCCAGAACTTTAAAATAACTCATGCTCTGTCCATCACTAGGCAAGTTCTTTCAATCCTATCAACCCTTTCACCGATACTCAGGCCAGTGAAAGCCCATGCTCAGATTAAGCCTTTCAGAAATCCTCACCTGGTATTTTTAAGAGATTTGATTTTATTTCTTCCAGGCCAGTGAACTTGTGGCTGTCAAGCCTAGATTCTCTCAGTTTGAACGTTAGTAACTTTGTTCCTTTTAGACAGATGATCTATCTCTTCAGATATTCAAGGGTTTATATCTGGCTTTACTACAAAGTGTCTACGGAACGTTAGAGTAAGTGCCCCATAAACAGAACGCAAATGCATACACTGTAGAAATTATTAGATACGTGTCTGTGAAATACAGAAAAGCTCATACACAGGCAAACTAGCAAACAAAAAAATCCCAAACACTCAGTAATCCACTTAACAAAATGACTGTTTCCCCTTTTTCAGCTGTGAACTATGAAATGATTTTAGCATGCCTTTCTGATATTAGAGATGCCCTCATCCTAAGCTGTTAATCTTCACATCCTCAGAGACAACCTTAAACAGAAAACTGAAGAAACAGATACTCAAAAAAGGGAATATGTTGGAAAAAAGGCTAAATTAAAGCTTAGTTGGAAACTGTATTTAAGTATCTGCCTAGGTGAATACCAAAACAAACCTATTTACCTTTTGTGTATTTTCGTAAGAGCTCCTGCCTTATTCTATCTAATTACAAAATATGTATGTTTAAGCAGTGACTTTTCTCCCCTGTGGCTCTGCAGTGAAGTCATTATGCTCACATTGTGACTTAGTAATCCTTCTCCTTGGAAAAGATCACTATAATAACAATAATATGATTACACTAGAGGGTCAAAGAGACTGATTTGTGAGAGGCAATGCTATTCTCCATGGGAGCTGATGGATCTTAGATGGATAGAGGACTTCACAACCAGAATATCTCTGACCTACTTAGGGAGCAGCATACATTGCTCTCTCTGCTTGCAAATGCAGACCATGACCAACATGTATGATGAAAGTAACTTCTTCTCTAGATCTTTTATTACCCTTCTCACACACAATCCCTGGAGGCCATTCAGCTCCTCTTCTCAGAAAAGCTGTCACTATCAGGTCCATTTTATCAAGATTTGCACAGAAATTACAGACTACAGAAATCATTCTATTTTTTACTTCATATTAAGTTTTGCATAGTTATTTACTGTGCTTACTGTCAAAGAGCTTTTCCTTGTGACCACCAAGACATGAATTTTCAAAGATCCTTTGATAGCAGTTTCCTTTCTTGGGAGTATCAATACCTCGAAGAGCTTTTATATGAAAACTTCCTCCATACAAAAAAAAAAAATAAAAATGAAGGGGTCCTGAACAAAAGCAATCCTGGGAATGCAATTTTAAGATGAAAGCCAATTCACATGAAATAGGCAGTATGACTTTATGAGTGGAAATTCTGAGAAACAGCCTCTATATAAAGAAGCAAGCTTTTCCATGGCCTATTCCATTCTGATCTGACTGCTAAAGGGAATAGTTAGCCCAAAGCCAGTACTGGTAGGTACAATGTGGAATTTTATCATCTTGTTTCACTGCTTTGTTTCTAACTCTCAAGCACTTTTCTTTTTATTATGAAACAGGATGGCATAAAAACTGACTTAAAATTTACACCTAGAACAATAACCTGGAGGCCATTTCTTTACAAATCCCTTACGATTCAACACATCTTCAGTCATAAAGAACACAGAGGATTAGTGGAAGCTGGATGACTTTCTGTATAAAGGCAATGTTTCATTTTTTTACATTTACCCACATTTGAAACGTCTTCTTTGAGGTGTATCTATTTTATTACTATCTAATTATTTAGCTACAATGATTTCACATTATCTTTTCATGGAAAGATTTGTGTTCACTCAGCCACAGGCCAATACCTTTCCCCAGTAAGCCTTCTAAAGCCAGCTGTACTGCACGGTTTCAAACAGACTAAATTTAGCCAGTTCTGTTCATCAGAGGAATGCTGTGTGTCAGCTACATCAAAGCCCAAGGGCAGCCTGATAAACACTGAATACAGGTCACGTAGCTCTGTAGCTAACAAACTCTAAGAGAGCTTGTACTCGGGGGCATTCAAAGCAGTTTTGTCATCAACAATCTAGTATCCCTTGAGCCCCCATGTCGTTTCAGTTGCCAGGCAACACTGGTGTTAATGTCTTAGAGGAGAAAAACTTACCAGGCATCTGGCCGTTCATCTGGTTCTGCATGTGTGGTGCAGGAGGGCCCCCACCTACCATACCATCTGAAGACATGTTGTGCGAGCGTGGCGGTGGGGGAGGGCCACTCTGACTCATCCCTCCAGGACCCATAGGCATATTCTGTGTGGGTGGCTGAAAGGAGACAGTTTAGTCAAACACAAGAAGCAGTTAGTCTGACAAATATATTATATGTACATATGGTACAGCAGTTGCCTATATTGTTCAGCAGGATATGAAAGAAGGCACTGAAACGTGTTTCTTGCTCTTTCTGATAAGGTTAACTCCTCACAGTATTTATTTTGGTAAAATGCTTAATACTCCGATAAATTTTATATGAAGTATTACATGCAGGCAACACCACAACACCTTTGAGCACTGCTTTGAAACAGAAAAAAATACAAATCAATGCCCCATTAAAAAATTATATCTGAACAGTTTAAGATTGCTGGGGTCACTCCCTCACACGTGTGTGCACACACACACAAGCTTTCCCTTCCAAGCAACATTTGTTGAGCAGAAAACCAGCTTTTCATTGTAATTCTCTCACACCAACAATCTGTTGCTGTTAACAGAACTTGCACCAGGACAAAACAGGTACAACATGAGAAAAAACCCTCTGCATGCTCACAGACTAGCAAGAATTTGCACCTGGTAGTGGTAAAGTGTTTGCGATCTCTTCCCATCTCTCCCCTGAATCGCTGAAGGCCTAGTGCATAATTCCGTGCCAAACACCCCCTACAGACTGAGAGCACATTAGTGCTGGCCTCCAAAGGTCCAGAGACAGCTGCCTAGAAAGGATGTTTTTGGCAAATTTCCTAATGAAATTGTGAGGAAAATAACTGAATAACCTTGAGAGTTCAAAGAGGGAGAGCAAGAAAAACAATAAATGCAAGGGGGAATTTACCAGTAGGTTCTACTCTCAGCATTGTAAGGAGACACAGAAACTGCTGGTAGCCAGCTTCGCTTTCCTAGTAAAAACACCTGCAAGACCGAACAATCCTCCTCACATACCTTAGCCAGATGCTTTCAGGGAATAAAAACCATCTCTGTGAGAGCAAAAGCCTGGGTCTTTGGCTTTCGAGGACTCTCTCTAGAAGGCTGTGACTATTCATGCAAAACCCTTCCTGTGAGACAATGATGTGTGTGTGTACTTTCTCCTATTTCTCTTTGGAGAAAGAGACAAGGGGATGAATCCCAGCCCCTGTTATACCTACACCTACTTGGTAAAAACAACTAGTAATGCAGTAGAAAAGCGTAATGCTTTCCAAATGAATGTAAGTCAGGACCACTCTTGGGCCCTGGGGACAGTAGCATCAGGGTAGTAGAGGGACGCATGCTCACTTGCATGACATACGGAGGAGGGGAGCAGTACTAATTTATTTTCTCAGCATTTCCTCAAATATCTCACACAGGTATTACTTTCCCTGCAATAGTTTTAGGAATTCCCCAAGAAATTAGTGAAGGCTATTTTCAGCAGGAGGAAGGAAAGGGAAGAAGGAAAATGGAAGCAAGTAGATTCTATGATTCTACTTCTCTTACTAAATTATTTTCCTTCCTCCACAAGGACCTTTTATAAGCAAGTCTTCCTCATCCTATAACAGAAATGGCAGAAAGTAGAAGAGGAAAGAGTGAAAGGCAGCTCTACTCTCTGAACACTGAGTAAAATCCTGCTCAGTTTTGCTTGATCTTCTTCCACTCTTGAGCAATCAAAGTAAGAATGCTGTAGTTTAGGTTTTTTTCCCTTCACTTTCAAGAGCTCTCATTCTGCTTTTGTACCTAACAAATTATGTGAAACAGAAAAAGACACAAAAAAGAAAATAGACTGTTTTTAAGTTTTATTTAGAAAGCATGTTTTGGAATACCAGCAAAACCAACACTGTTGGTATCTCCACATGAGCAGCTAAAGCTCAGAGCATTAACAACAGCCCCATGTCAGCAGAAAGCAAAGCCAAAAACTCATCCAAGTTGAATTATTTGCAGAATTAAAATGAACTATTTGTATTCCAAGTAAAAATCATTACTAAACCCAGTGTTCACAAAATAGGCTGATAATGAAAATTACAATGAAGCACTAAAAAATTAGATCATAGTCAGATTTTAGCTGTCCTGCATGTGTAACCGCACCAGCACAGGCATGCCCTTTTGCATGGAAAGATGGACACACACACACACACAGAAGAAATCTCCACTTAAGACAAAACTACATACTCCAACTCTGAAATTTATTCTGGCAGTTTTCAAAACAACTACTGTTTCAGACAAACACTCAGTAACAAACAGCACCGAGAGGGCAGACAACCAAGGACAGGGAAAAAGCACAAAGATTTTCAAAATCCCATTAGATGCAAAACCCCACAAGAAGCTTCATAAACTACAAGGAATTGAGAGAACTGAGGGGGTGATTAAAAACACCTCAAAAAGCACTACCAGAAAATAATTTAGCAAGAGGAGGTTCTGGATATGGAAAGAGCCAGAAGATCTGTGTGAACCAACTTCAGATACTTGAAAACAAGGCAAGAAAAAGATCCAAGCTGTGAAAAACATTCTGTCTTTCATTAAACTACCCAATAAGATGAACAGAAAGTAAATGAACAATGTACAATTCTGGGAATCATAAACCTGTGATATACGTTCCCCAAGCTACAAGTAAATGATATAATAATTAGGGTATTATGAAACTCCAAGGATGATAAAGAGGAGTCAGTAAAGTATCAGTAAGAGAAGTCAAATCTTTCTGAACTATTAGAAATTTTAAAAAATATAAATTAAACCACTTTGCTGAAGGCTTAACAAAAATTTCTTAACACAAGTTTTTGACAAAGCCTTTGCAGAAATATGTTGTCTAGGGGTGTATGCTTCCACTGATCAGAAATGCCTGAAAGGGAAGAAATAAGCAGGCAACCAGTGATTAAAGACTTTGAATGGTACACCTGAAACAAGTAAAAAAAGACAAATTTTTTTTCTTCTATCTAAAAATGAAATGAATGTAAGAGGATATGACAGAAATACAATTTAATGTATGATCCATACAAAAAGTAGATCATCCAATTTATGCTTTAACAACAAACAAAAACCCCAGGAGAACAGTCAATAAATTGAGGAATAACATTAAACATACAAGACACCACATAAATCACATAAACTGAGGAATTCATCAACAGAAGACACTAGAACAAAGTTTAAGATATAGAGACAATCATACATATGCAATTGAACAGTTATATAGGATTTTATACAGTATATTTTAAAAGTGTCTTACAAGCCTTCATGTCAAGGTCATAAACCAATCACTACCTGCTAGTAATTAAAAAGAAATGTCACCTGCAGATATAATTATTCCCCAGTGAAATTTCTCCCAAGTGTTTTTTCTACTGGTCACAGACAGAAGAAAGCAAGAAAAAATTGTTTTAAAACAGCAAATTCCCTGTATCTATCAGAGTTGATGAAGGTTTTTACAGCTGATAAACTTTAAAATCAGCATAAATTTAGCAAACCCCAAGCATAGTATTTAAAAGACAAATACTTAATAAAGAAAAAAGGAAAAAGAAACTCCTCACCCTTTGTATAAGGGAAGTTTCCCAACAGGAACCCTACACACTGAGTGTAAATATAAAGGGTGAAATGACATCTAAATGTAGTTAGGTTAACAGAACCAAAAGAGAAGCTACTCCCCTCCTTCTGCTGGATGCACAGAAAAAAAGAAATTAAAATAATTGCTGATTTTATTTCAATTATGAAGAAGAAATTGTTAATTTTTTTACTATCAGTAAAAAGTAAATTAAAGAAGGAGAAGATGTTAGACACAGCTTCACTTGCTAAACACTCATTTTTGGCTCACTTCCCCAAAAACAAAGATAACGATTTATAGACATGATTAGCATTTAAAATTTATCCAAGCCTAAAAAAATAAATTACAAGCTATTTTGTCCAACTCTCAAAAACTGAACTTGAGAAACACTGAAATGAACCTGCAGTGATAACCAAAAAAGAAGACAAGAAAAATAGGAAAAAAAAACAAGACCCATTAGATTTTACCCATCAACTTTTCAGCAAACAAAATCCGACTAAACCCAAAAGTTATTTGAAAGCATATATTTAATGCAATAACCAAACTGCATTTTTGTTAGAGGATTTTCTTTTAAATAATAAATCAGATCAAATGCAAGACAACAAACAATAAAAGCCTAGCCATGGTGGAATTGTACATCTGGAACTTTCATCTATCATCTCTTCTCTTGCCCTATTAGGTTTTTCTTACCATCAACAGCAGATTCAAAGATTTGGTTATAGAACATTTATTGTTATACAAGCTGAGGTGGAATATCAACTCAATCATCAATAAAATGTGAAAGACAAGAGATACTGTTAAGCACACAGTACTGCTAATCAATACAAATAGCAATAGCTATTCAGAGTACACTACAGAAAATGCAATTTTCTTTAAATTCTCTTCAAATAACCATTAAAAGTTACATGGAACACAAACATAAGAGCCTTCTGATCTGTCTGAGAGAAGCTCTAACTCGATTTAATCAATCATCTTTGTTTTCAGTTCTCAAATCCCATTTTCTGTGAAGCAAAATATCTCGTCCCAGGAGGAACCCTGCCCTGCTAATATCACATTGCTAATATCACAGCACCTGTCCCAGTCTCAGAGAGCAGTACTCTGTTGATAGGTGGTGATGGCACCTGCAGAGTACTTACTGAGGTGTCAGACTAGGAAATAAGATCATAAAGGAATACATTTTTGATATTTGAAAGAAACAAGGTTTATTTAACTGGACTACAACTCTTCTGCAAGGCACAGGGTATTCTAGTACTGAGAATACCTTAAATGAATTAAAAAAAAAAAAAAAAAAAGAAAAAGAAAAAAAAGAAGAACCTCTATCAATTCTCCACAAGTGTAATTTTTTTGGGATAGGAAGGATTTCTGTGAAATGCATTTACAAGCATGTCTAAGCAGTGAAGTTAATTACAAATATAATATGGGCTCCCACTGCTGAGTGCTAGTTGTAACACCAGCAGTAAGGAATTCTAAATTCAGAATGACGACCAGTTTCTAAATCTCAGTATCTTCAAAAATAAGAGAAACTCTGACTTAGTATTTGATCAAACTGTTAGAATAGTGCAAAATGTAATACTTAAGCACTTTGTTTAAAGAGGAAATTGGAACCTTTAGTTGTTTCAAATTGCATGTATCACTGCACAAAAGTATTTCTTTGTACAAATATTCTTTAGCATCATTTTAACAACCAGAAAATCTAACCCTAATACTTAATGTCCGCATACGACTAGCTCTTCTGATACTTAAAAAATAATCACAGAAAATTCTTAACTTTTTGGTATGCCTAGAAATCATTTAAATCAGAAGTTAAATAATCTGGCACAAATTTAGATGGGTTTTATTTTAAGTGACTAGAAATATGTTAACTGTGGACTTTAACTGGGGAACAGTAAGCTATAGAAACTAGATTAATTCAGAGATACTCTAATTCCCCCATAAAATGCAGTTCTTATCTGTCCTCGAAAGCAGGCACTTTCTCTTCCACAGCTATTTACCTCCTGCTTCTTTGACTTTTAAGTCGTTTAACATCTGGTCCAGTATTTACAGGTTTTGCCTGCATGTAGTAATTGAAGAGAAAAATTCCACCTCCATTCCAGTTAGAAGGCTTTACACAAACTCAAATAAAGCAGAAAGAATCATGCAGAACCCTCAGAGCATTTAAATCAGGAAAATAGCAGAACCATACAGGCTAAAGGACTCAGCATCTATGTTACCAGACTGCCCATACAGCTCTCAGCAAACTGACAAGGGTTGTGCAGGTATAGTACTACAGACAGGCAAATCACGTCTCCAACTATGTAAGAAATGCACTTCAGAGCACACTCCTAAACCAAACTCGCTGCTATTTTTACTGATTTCTCAATCAGCCACAGAAGTTAGTAGGTGACAGAAGTATTCTTTGTGTACAGTGCACTAGCTCCCCGTGTGGACACACCTGACTAGCAATACATGCAAAGTAGTACATAGCAGTTAAGAGTGATCTTATTTAGAGTACACTAATGGTCCATGAACTCACTCCTAATATGCTAACATCTTAAAGACCGATATTCTGATGTTTGGGGGGTTTTTAATGGAATTGCTGGCTTCAGAAGCTTCCAGTGCTCCCCATTTCCCAATAGTACCCTTTTAGCTGTGCCAACAAAGCCATTTACACAATTCTGCAGTTAATCTGAACTAATCCAGAATGAAAATATCCTGCTTTACACCTAACTCATCTGGACTGCTTCTACGGATCATAACACAACTTTAAAATATCACACAGCAGAACCACAACTGAGGAGAGTACAGCTCTTATTATGTCAGCATAACCATTCCTATAGAAAAAAAATCTTGTCCAACAACAGCCAAACTTCTTTCCAACATTTAAAAGCCTTTCTGGAGCAATATTAACAACTTGAAAAAGCAATTTTATTACAAGACTATGGCATACATGGATAAACTTAAGATTCACAATCTGAAAACTCTTTTAAAAATGCAGCATACCCAATGCTCTTGCTAAAGGTGGATGACACTGTTAGCCCAGAAAGTTGCAAACATACAATGAACATGTAGGCATCAGAGTGTTCACTAAGGGCTCAGAAGTCAAATATCATGAAAAAACCCAAAGAAGGAAAAAGGATACAGATGATCACATGCCAGCCTTGGAGCAAAGACAATTAAGTGATATGGATACACTACACTTGAGAGGTAGATCATAACACATTGTTTCTACAACTGGTTATTGCAGTCATACCTGAGAACTAGGCTACTGACAGCTATAAAGAATTTCATCTTTAGCAGACCCCTAGTACAATTTCAGGAAAAGTCTTATTTACCATTTTGTTCAAAGTGCTGAGTATCTGAGATTACTAACACAGCAGTCAGGGTGAATTCTTAAGAGTAAAGTGGTACACCAACATGAACCTAAATGTCCCACATTTCCCATTTTTTAGTGACAAAGCCAACCTAACTGGGGGCTGGAGACAATTACCAAAGGAGGCTTATCCCATGTGTTTCTTGCTCACAAAACACAGGAATTTTCTTTCTGGTGAAAAATCAACATAGCAAATAAAAAGTATGAGAAGTATGAACAGCTGGAAAAAGGAATAGTTTAAGAAATTATGCTCTACAGGGAGGATGCAAGCACAAATAGATTAGCTTTTATCATTTATGGCTTGATAGTTTCTAATAACAGACGGGAATGTGAAGCTTAGCTCTTTTACCCATCCCAGCCACAGTGACTCTACTTGCCAGTAGACTCTACATTTAAAGAGCCGCAGGAAAGTTCCTTGGAGTGCACTCACATACTATGGTATATATAAATGCAACATCTTTCCTCCCTTTCTCAAAAAATTTGCTACCTAATGTTTCTTTTTTTAAATGCCTTTAAAAATTATTGTGATTTTTGAAAACTGTTTAACAAACATTTAATCAGAGCAATTATTCTTCAAAATCAAAGCACCACTTCTGACTAATAGCTCACTTGACTTTTGACAGGAAACATTCAACCTTTCTTTTGCTCTGTTCTCTATTAATTCAATTTACAAGTAGTTGAATTTCAATTTTGCACGGACTTCTGTTCAGAAAGACTAATGCAGGCTAATACACCACACTGCTTTGTGTATCTACTTCAAAACAAATTTAATCAACACAGTAATATTCAATACACACAAAATTAAACCACAGGTTTAAAGACCAATGCCAGCTGTGATCAGCAGGAAAGCAGATACCACAAATAGACTTTCTACTAAATTACCCTGTTTCAGCTCAGATAGAGTTAATTTTCTTCCTAGTAGCTGGTGCAGTGTTGTGTTTTGGTTTTAGTATGAGAATAATACTGATAACACACTGATGTTTTAGTTGTTGCTAAGTAGTGCTTACCCTGATCAAGG
>JBAFWW010026152.1:0-15626 GCA_036873685.1 Agapornis canus
TCCTCAACATAAAAAGGACATGGAGCTGTTGGAACAAGTCCAGAGGAGGCCATGAAAATGATCAGGGGACTGGAGCACCTCTCATATGAGGACAGGCTGAGAAAGTTGGGGCTGTTCAGCCTGGAGAAGAAAAGGCAGACAAGTGATTCTTGGATAAAAGCACAGGGAGATAATATCAACACTGCCAACACAGTAGTGGCATCTTGTAAGAAATCAAGCCATAGTCTGTGCTGTCAAGACATAAGTGTTAAGCATCAAGTAAGGGACACAGCCATAAAGTTATGTTTGTGCCAACTCTTTAAATGAAATTCAGAATTGCAGTGCTATTGTCATCTGTTCAACAATGGCACCAAGGTCTAGTTCAGACAGGTTCAAGCCCAGGAACCCCACTGAAGTCAATGACTTCAATGACTTCAAAGGTGACCGCCGGTCCAAGTAACTCCACTTCTAAAAACAGATTATCTCATTAAATGCCAGGTTGATCAGAAAAGGCTTCCAGATACTCAGATTCCCAGAGCTATTTGAAATAGTCCAACTTCAAGAAAATAAAAACATTAAACTGTCCCAAAAGATCATTAAATTTGTTTAAGTCTTAATTTAGCGTTTGCTCCCTCTACTGGTTCTCCTGCAGCAGACAGCAAGCACTTCGTTAATGGAAGAGTAAAATTAATGAACGATCCCAAACATGTTTTGCATGAGTGACATTTGAGCGAGTTGCTAATAAATTCCACCTCATCCATATTCATCATAAACAGGAGAGTGGACGTGATAATGAAATATTTCAGAGGTCAGTGAAATAGAGTGTAAAACTGAGCATGGTAGTGATTTATTTTAATATTATGTTAAATAATAGAGCAGATTATAAGCCAGTAGAATGCTGACTATAAACAGGACATGAACATGTAGGTGCCCAGCACAAGAACACCAACATTGCATTGAAGGAGGGTAGGATGAGAAAGACTGCAGGATTTACAGTCAGGGCCTTCTGGCAGTTGTTCAAATAGAATCTGAAGTTCCCAGGGCAGTCTTCCAAAAAGCAGGGATAACCCTGGACTGCTCACAAACATTCCCTCTCAAGAAAATAAAACATTGTCCAACACTAAATACAATACTGTGCTATCAGGAATTAACTCATTACCTACCAATACATAAAACTGGAAACACAAAGTTAGTACAGAATGCTGATTTAAAAATTAAGGGGTTTTAAGATGATTACCCTGATGAAAACAACATGCTTAAATCTAGACATTATTCTATTAATATTTTCAGAAATGTAAATTAAAAACATGGTTTAAAAACACAACTGATTTTTCATATCAAAAGTATTTTACCCTTATATATTCCAGCCAATGTGTGGAGTCCACATTTGATAACCACCGAGTCTCATCAATAGTAGGATAAACTATTTCTTTAAGTTTACGCAGGGATTCTCTCATCACGTGTATATTATGAATTTCCAGAAAGACCAGCTCTGCATTTGGATAGGCACTTTCACTTTCATATCCTCCACCTTTAGCCTGTCATTCAAAAAGTAAAAACAGACAAAGAAAAGAACACATACAGGGTTTCAGTATAAGGTTGAGAGTTATTCTGGTTAGGTTTCAGGATTTTCTGAGACACAATTATTTTAGAATAAGAAAAACAATGTTGGCTTTTGTTTTTCTAAGAAGCACTAGACTATTATTTTTTAGAAGAAAGAAATTCTAATTGTAAGAAGCTACATATGATATTACATCCACTGTCATGGCTTAAGCCCAGCTAGTAACTCAGAACGATGCAGTCACACACTCAGTCCCTCCCCGCTCCCAGAGGAATGGGTAGGAGAATTGAAAGAATGTAAATCCCATGGGTTGAGACAAAAACAGTCCAAAGTATAACACAAACCTCTACTGCTACCACCAATAATAATAATGATAAGGGAAATAACAAGGGGAAAAGGAAAAGAAAACAATAAATATATCACAAGTAATGCACAATACAATAGCTCACCACCCGCTGACTGATACCCAGCCTGACTAGAGCAGCGATCTGGGGCCAGCTTATATACTGGGCATGATGTGCCACTGTATGGAACACCCCTGTGGCTAGTTTGGGTCAGGTGTCCTGTCTCTGCTTCCTTCTGGCTTCCCACGCACCTCCTCACTGACAGAGCATGAGACTGCAAAGTCCCTGATCAGAGTTAAGTGTTACTTAGCAACAACTAAACACATCGGTGTGTTGTCAGTGCTGTCCTCAGGCTAAATTCAAAAAACCAGCACTGCACCAGCTACTAGGAAGGAGAAAAATAACTGCTGCTACTGAAACCTTTGGTCTTTTCTGGGTTTTACCACATCATTTCTTAGCTATGTCTTCATGCTGCTTTCAGTTCCTGCCAGCCCTTCCAAAGTTCTACAAGCAGCTTACCTTCCTTTCCATGCCCTCTTTAGAGACCCTTTTTCATCTTTTTTTCAACATCAAGCTCTCCTCATTCTCATCTCTTACTCAATATTTAGCCTTGTAATAAAGTCAGAACTACTAATGCTAGTTATGATACGAACTTACCTTGTTTGTGTCTGCAACACTGTTCTGTCTGGCATCAAAGATAATCAGTTTATGTGACTGAGCATTGGCATCCATTATTGTCTGTAAATATTTTTCATCTTCTTTGCAACGCTTATCATTTGGGCCGACTGATGGCTGACTGCATCGTGTTATTGTTGCTTGGCTCTCAGGATGAATCCAGGATAACACCTAGAAGAAAAGAAAATTATTTGAGTTTACTATACTACTATAAAAGCAGTGGACCAGAGTAAAATTAGACAATTATAATGCCTACATGTTACTTCCTGGCAAATCAACAAATGCAAATTTAAGGACATGCTGATGCAAAACCATACTGACAGCACACTCATCCCAGATCTCAGCTTGAAATGTAAAGGGATTCTAAACATCGTAGCTTTTATTTCTAATAAAAACTAAGCCTGTACTGCATCTTGCTAATTAGAAAAACAAACAAACAAAACCCAACCAACTAACCAACTAAAGGAACATTTGACAAACAAGAAAACCCACCTAGAAACAATGGAAGGCAAACGACTTCTGTGTGGAAGTTTACGGACCTGTACACTACCTTGGTAAGCAGATCTATAGCATGAAAACTGTCACTACTTAATATATTTAAAGGTGTTCCTATGCTACCTGCGAAACTTGTCTATTCTCAATAAAACTGCTATGACAGTAACATACTCCACACCAAATCAGAACACAAGCTAACACGTGAATTAGCACCGGAACCCATTGTGGCTTAGAAGTGTTAATTTATTATATGGCACAATAACCAAACAATTAGACTCACATTTCAACACTGTAGTTGTTCTCTTCAGTTATAAACCCATCAAGCCTAATCCCTAATTCTTCTTTCTTTACTCCCTTCCTCACAGCTTCAGGAAGGAAGACAACCCACTGTTATTAAAAATCATAATAAAAAAAAAGCCTTAAAAGAACTCCAATAATTTCTTATAAGCTACAAATTTGTAGAGCACTTATACGTCCTTGTAGAACTTTCACTTACTGGAACTCTGCCTTTTGCTCTAAATGCTGCCACTTTTGAGAGGTCATCATCCTTTACACTGGTTGGCACAACAAGAATAGCAGGATATGTATCACAAAGCTCATAGGTGCTGTTAATTTTGGATATTTTCCAACTCTCATTGGGCAAGCCCTGTATGAAAGCAAAACATTTTTGTATTCTTCAGGTTAGATCTTTACACATGAATTTGGGGCAATGAATATTTTTATAGGCTGCCTACTTTTTAAAATAAGTTAAAAAATTTAGGTCTCCAGATTGAACCGTGAACCAAAACACCAAAAGTCTTTCCTATTGACCATCTTTAAAACTGGTATGTGAAACAATCAATTGAATGAGTGGCATGCTCAGGTAAAAAGCAACTATATAGTGAAACAAAAATATTTCTGCAACTATCAAACTATAGATCGCAATGACAAACAACAGTTATTCTGATTCTTATTCAAATGCAGGTTTTTATACAGCCCACATTTTCTAGAAAGAGCATTTAGAAAATGTAGATTTAAGAATGCACGTTAAGATAGACCAATCTGCTCAAGTACTCAGCACATGTTACTTCCACCAACTTCAGCAGGCACTCAACACTCTTGGTGTCACTTGCATTTCATTATCTAAACAGGAGAGCTAGATAGCGCGTGTATGTAAACAGAGTTGAAAACTTTGTGTTTTCTTTAGTGTTTTTTCTTGTTTAAATATGTCTGGGGGGAGATGGAGAAAAAAATAATACACTAAGTACTTCTATAACTTACCTGTCTCTTATATTCCACAATTGGATCATACACTTTCCAGCCATTAACAGAAAACTTTTCTTTATAGCTGAATGCAAAAAGAGGCTGCAGACAACAAAGCAAAGGCATAAATTACTGCCTGATGGGCTGTATGCACAATAAGTTCCAAAAGAGCGAACCTTCAAGTATTTCAAACATAACACTTTTAAAACTCTAACAGCAAACATGAAACCTTCAGTCGAGACTGGACAACACTGTGCTAGAAAGAAAATGAAACATCATTTCCTCCTTCAAGTACACACCATATAATTAACAAAATCAAGAAAGGAAATACAGAGACCTGAAGTTACTTGCCTGTGATCATACAACACATCAATGGCAAAGCCAGGATGAGGACATTGGTCTCCTACTTCTCAATTAGTTCCATACCCATACAAGCAAATGAAATAGCATTCTGAAGCTAACTAATAACAAGACTAATTGTACTTATTTGTTATTTTCAACATAACTTCCAGACTGAATTATCTGCTGCAGAAAATAAGAGTCAATACATATATATTTTTAATCAGCAACATTAGGCAAATGCAGATCTCAACAGTTATGTATAAGTTAACTAAGTTCACTCCTAACAGGACACAGCATAATGTTCTAAGAATCAATGCAACAAGGAAACAGGGACAGAGTAGCTTGGTGCTCTGTAACAGATTATATGAATCAACATTTCTATTGTTACAGCCCTTTATTTCCCCACCTAGATTTTCCAAGAAGATGATGGCCAGTGACAGCTGCTCTGCATCTTAAGACTTACCAGCCCATTAGAAACAGGAAATGCACGTGTTACAAGGTTTTCAAAGATCTCTAATCTGTTCTGCTCTTCCTGTTTATAGGCCAGCCGCAAATTTCTCATATCCTGTCAAAAATAAGTTACACTATTTTACTCTATGAAAAAAACAAAGGCAGTTATAAGAAATTTGACTGAAAGAAGGTATATGTAACACTAAGACTTTGACATCATCTAATCCACATTAGAACAGAGTTCTGTATTCGTATCAGATGAGTAGCTAGATATAAAAATAGCCACTTTTCCTTTGAATTCACTCTTGAGACAAAAGGCAGAAGTATTTAAGACTGCAAGTATCATAAGAGGAATTGAAATATATTAGCTAGATGAAGCAGGGTTTAAATACAGGGAACTGAACAGACAGAAAAATAGCACTTGTGCATGCAGATTCCTCTTACATGAAAATGAGATGAAAATACTTTAATATGAATAAATCTTTACCATGCCATACCTTGCAAACTATTTCTATACCACATGAGTTTTCTCCGTGGCTCTGTACTCCAATTTTTTCAACTCTACTTATGACTCCAAGGGGAACATCAACAACAAAAGGTGGATCCTGAAATTTGTAAAGCAATTTTGTTACACAACAGGAGGAACACAAACTAGTATTTTTCTCATATGTTTCTTCAGAGTCAACTACAATTCCCATTGAACACATTCACTTACACCAAACCTAACATTTTCTGAAATCTACCTCAGCAACAGTCCTATGTGAGACAATAAGCAGATAAATAGTGAAGTCTTACCCTTTCAACACTTTTGATATACATTCTGAAGTCCGTCACTGTTAGAGTACCACTGACTGCTCCCATAAATGGACAGATATACATAACATCTTTAGCTGGAAAACAGACCAATTAAAGCTTTGTTTTACTATTACAGGCATTTCTTCCATAAAAGCCTATTTCCGTATAAAAATAGCAGTTCTGTAAGATTTTGATGCTTGACCTCTATAAAAGCCTACTCTTCAGATGCTGTCAGGATTGAGAGCTGTCTTTAGCTCAATGGTGAAAACAATTAAATCCCTCAGTCCCATGGCTGCTCAGGAACTGGGGCAGGGCTTAGCTAGCATGAGCTGCAGTAAAGGCATGCAGGTAACAAAGCACCCTGCTGGTATTCTTAGCTTTGGGTGGCTCTGATCCCTGCTCTGAAGTGTAAAGCACCCACAGTTACCTCAGACCATCCAATTACTCATCTGCACACAACTGACTTCCACCTAATTCAATTACAGCCCCATATCTTCATGTTCACTTTTACTTGAAAGAGCTAGTATTCTTTTCCAGCCAAGTACTGTACTGCTAACACAGTCTGCTGTCACAGGTCAAAGTGAAATAAATCTCATTAAGAACTAGAAACTAAGTTTTCTATAGCTTTATCTTCTTTGCTATCACAATCTTGAAGCTTTTAAATCTATGAAGTATCCTTGGCATCCCCGGGCAGAAATACAACCCCATACACACATATGGAACAAACTAACCCTTGAAAAAGCTGATTTATCTACATGGAGAAAGCCATCCTCTGAAACTGATTTTCCCTTCCTACATTTGGATTTGAAAGACAAAAGAAATCCACACCAAATCAGCTAATCTAAAGTGGCATTAAAATAAAATATCAAAAGTCAAAAGGAAACAATATTCTGGATTTAAATAAATAAACTAGTGATGTAACAGTATTCAGTGTAGTACTCAGTAGCATGCTTACCAATAACTTTGATTGATTCTCCAGGAAAAAGTGGAGCCTCTTCCATCTGTGCTAGTTTGTTTCCATCCCGCAGTGCCTGGCAGAAATCCAAAACCATGAGTAAATCTCACTTCCCATCTGTACTACATCGATACATTCTGATGCAAAGTGCTTTTCCTACCAGATTAGTGGAACACAAGAAGTGTGTGTTTTTTTACAAGGCACAACTGTATTAAGTGGTACCATAGTAAAAAAATGAAAACACAAACACAACACTTGCTGTTATAACTATTACACAGGCATACATGTTAGTTACATATTAGTAATGAAGCATTTATGCAACAAGTAGTTTCACATGCTAGATACACATAGCATACAAAAACATGAACAATGAGATCAGCCCAAATTTATAATTAAGTTGTTAGTCTTTTGCTAAATGCAGGTATTATTTGGGGTATTTTATCTACTTGAGAACATTTTAAAGCTCATGCTATTTTTTTTCTATTTTTAATGTTGTTTATTTGAGTATTTTCATCTGAGAGAATTTTATGGCAGAAGCTTTATTTATTTAATATTCTAACTATGTATTTTTCATAGGAGTAAGTCAGAATCACTCTGTGATGCTCTGTTTCAATCAATACTCTATTGAGAGTGCCACAGGTTAAGGAAGAGGTCCATTATAGGAATTTTGGATCCAGAAGGTCAGCTTAAAGAATGAAGTAATAACGAAATATAGAAGTACAATTAGCAATTTTAAAATAAGAGCTAGTTCCATGAATTTTCATTTAGGTAAATTGCTTCATTCCTGGATGATACAGGATTGAACCTTTGGGTCCTTCATTGGCAGCTAAGATATATAACGTACTAAAGATTTTAATTAAGAAAAAAAGGGTTTACAGGACTTTGAAGGACCATGTGAGAAAGTGATCTCTCTCAGGTCAACATGATGACATATTAAGGTTTCAAACTTTACATCCTGAAGTGAGAACAACTACAATGGACTATGTTAATAACTCTTCTCTTGTATCACAGGTCAGATTGACATTCAAATAATTGGTAGGATCTGTCTGCCTCCAAGCAAACTACCCAAAGTCCTCACTAACAAATAATTTCTAAAGATGTTTGATCTCTGGCTTTAGATTTTCTTCTAAACTAACAAAACTTCATATTCAGCACCCTATCATGAGAGATGACGTTTAGAGAATCAGACAATACTTGCAGATTTAGAAGGATGAACGCAATCTGTCAGGTAGGGGATTATGTACAGTATTACATTTTAGACTACTTGACATTACACAAAAACCCTACCTGGCATGTAACCAGTTAGCATACTAAATACTTTCTATGGATTCTCCTGCATGAAAAAGATTTCTATGTAATCTACAAGTACTAATATATAGTACCTTGCTACACAGTTAATGAATGAAAGATGAGTAAAACTTGCCACCTGATCAGGTTCTGCTTCAGAATGATAGCCATTGTGTCCATCCTGAATCTCCTGCATTGCATGAGGCAGCAGTAGGGCAAGAGAGAAGTAACAGGAAAAAACATGCAGACAACAGGTGAAAGGACAGAATCTTTTCTTTGTTTTCTCCCTTTTTTCACTCTCCTTAAAAAGACAGCATATACTTTAACACCAGTTCAGCTATTCAAAATCTTCTACTCCTGGCACAAATGACTTTCCACAGAAAGGAATCCAAGCTGTTAGCAGTATCCTTTTGATGTTATTTGGCACAGCACAAAAAGAATAATACACTCCCTTTTCCACAAAATATTCAATGCTGGTAGGTAAGAACATAAAAGTATGTACTGTCCTTTTAAGACAAACAACCTCATAGTGAAGAAAATGAATTCAAAGTATGCCACATGCTTATCAATAGAAGAAACTGAGTACAGCTTGCAATCACAGCATTAGGGGAAGACTCATGCAAACTTTTAAGGAAAATATAGGTTGACATCAAATAGAAGTATCTCAACAAATTCGAAAATTCTCCACTGTGTAAAACATGTTTTAATTGAGCTTCCAGTTTCATGGCTTCATGCATCCTTCCAGCAACCCCTGTGCTGCTGCTGAAAATCTAGGTAAAATTACCCCAAATCATTCTTCATAGCGAAGTGTGCAAACAATAAGCATTTTTGTGTTAATTTTGCATCATGTTGTCAGGAAATCCTGAACATTAATTAAATCTCTTTAAGAAACATAAGGTCCTTGTGTACTCCAGAGAGAAGCACAAATGTCATAGGGTCATATGAAGGAATTGTTTTAATATATTCAGCCAAAATTGGTCTTCTATCTTCTTTCTTTATTAACTGGACATGATAGTCTATTATTCCCAGTTCAGATGCAAAGAACTTCTCACTTGATAGACTACAAAACCAGCCTCAGTCTAAATTTACAAATGCTTGCTAAAGTCAATTTTCTTTCTATAGAACCTTAAAAAAAAGAGGAAAATTTGAAGGAAGGCCTTCAGATACCTTCAGATAATTTGAACTCTACAAGAGTTTAGAAATTAACTAAAAAATCTTTTAAAATTATAAAGAAATCCTGACAATGTTTTTGTAGAAACCTTCCATAGAAATTACTTAAATTTCAGATCATAAAAACACTGTTTCTGAAATTAAAGCAAAGCAGATATTGTGATCTCTGGAAGAAAACTAGAAAGACAACCAGCAACTACACCAAAAGATTTCAAATAAATGAAAGATAAAGAAGCACAGCAGATCCTTCAAAGATGAAAGCCTTTACAAAGAACTATGAAAAAACAGAATGAAAACAATTTGTTACTCAACCCAGACCAATTATTTCTATTTAAAAATAATCAACTTGTATGTTTGTATGATTGTACTAAACACATCATTTTCAAATATGTAAACAACAGATGAGAAAAAGAAATCATTCAGACTTCATCTCTTGGTTTGAGACAGAACAAGAGGTCTTTGTTTGAATATAAGTGTTAGACACATTTCATGAACAATGTCAGAACACTATCCAGATCATTTCTCACTCCATAAATGTTACTAAGAAAGAGGGACAAGAACACAAAGCATGCCCATTTTCTCTCTCCAGTGAACAATAGGCAAGACTCAGTCTCAAAATTATTAAAAAGATGCAAGTTACTGCACTAGTGTCCAAGTTAAAACTTAACTTTCAATTGTATTACAAGGGTGGTAACAATTAAAGCAAAACAAGTAAAAAGGCAAGCAAGAATTGGTATCTTATTTAAATATGATAGACAAAGACATAATGCTTTTACCACTAATATTCTTTAGCATAGATAACACGTTAGAGCTGCTAATACAGCACTCTGTAGTCCGAAGCATGTAAGCCTCAGCTGCAAGCATCCATTTTGTCAAAATTAATGTAATAAAACTGAAGTTAGTGTTGCACATTCAAAACATAATTTAAAAATACTGCTCTCTTACACATTGACTTTTATTGCTCATGAAAACATTGTAATGTATATAAAGCATTTCTACGGCAAAGAAGCTGTTGCACTGCATAGCAAAATGGTCTGACTGGTTCATAAAAACCACATGAAGTAAAGAAGAATGCTTGACACACCAAGATTTCACACAGCACAAAAGACAAACAGGTAGGAGGCCGTTTTACTGTTAGCCAAAGGTAATCTTACCCGTATAACAGGCCTCCTGTACACCTGTTAGTTAAAATATAAAAGGTTATCCAACAAATCACACATATTTGATTTGTTAAATATATCAGCTAAGTTCATCAGATTTTCAGAAGAACCCTACTTCCAAACATTTTAATTATAGATAGATTTTGAAAGAATGAAACAGATCTAGTAGCTCTCATTTGCAGAATTGTTTTGGTCTAAAAACAATCTTGCCACTTCATTTTAGTGATGCAACAAATGCCAAGCTCTTCTGAAACATTCATTACTAATCACCATTTTATCCAGTTACAACATGCTGTTGTGAAAAGAGAAGAAAGAGCCTGGTAATCCTTCTGGGTGGAAGACAATGAGCCAGCAATAACAACCTTGAAGTACAACCAAGTACAAGTACAATCCTTTAGATTCAAATGGCAAAACAAGGAAGTGTTAGCTCTTCTCAACTTATTCCTGAAGGTGCCTATGCTCAGCTACTATAATCTAAGTAATTTTCATTTACATGAACCCCTCATTCAAGAATACTCTCCAGGCAGAGAGTATGTCACAGAAGACATACACAGCAGAGTTCAGCAAAATCATGCTGCTGAAGAGCTTGCTTGGTGCTCTCCAGTTTTGACCATTTCATTTGCAGCCCCTTTGCTTGCATCTTCACACTCCCCTAAGTTACATTCTGGTAAGGCAGGTTAAACAAAGTAACATGCGTAATACCATTAGATACAAGAATTGATATATTTGCCTGTTTTTGGAAACATATTGATTGAAAGATTAAAAAAAGAAAAAATTAAGGAAAGAGTAAAGCAACGAGTTCCTGGTAAATTCAGCAGAAAGCAACAGAACTGCCTGAACCAGTTCCAGAAACACACACACGCATCTGGCCCTACCTGTATGTTCCGTGTTGTTGTAAGAGTCTCTAAATGCAGCAATTCAAGGTAAGCAAAGGCAATGAAGACCCAGAAAATTGATCAGTGTACATCAAAAGAAAAAGATGTCTCAAAGGAAAACTGAGTTATAAATGGGCATTATCTTGTACATGTGAATTCTGCATTAATAATGAATAAACCCAGCCTGCCAGTGGTAATAAGTAACTAATCATACCACTGAACTTTTGCAGAAGCTAAGTGCAAAGGAAATCTTCTCCTAAAGCATAGACGCCACTTCACAAGACCCTAGACCTAAATGCAAGTACAGGTATTCTAGGATAAAAAATTCCATCATGTTATTCAAAAGTGCTCTTTATACCAGAGGAATGTGTCCTAACTCAGAGATAAAATGAACATCAAGCTTGCATACTTGGATTTGTCTAAATTGAAGTCCTTGATCTACAGGGCAAATACAACACTGACAGCTGTTATGCAAGGCTTCCCCACAATGTTTCATCAAAGATGTTATCCTTGACCAGAAGTAAGTGTTTGCAATTCAGCTGCCATAGTATGGAAGAGCTACACTTTCTTATAAGCATAAGCTGCTGACTGTGCCAATAGTGTGAAACTGTGAAGGTGAATATTTAAGTAGGCTACAGCCAAAACCATATTGTGGACTCATCTTCAGGCCTGGGCTGAATCCGACCTGCTGTCACAGAATCTAAAATACACTGGTTCTGGACAACAGACTTATAAACCACAAAGCATGCTAGAAAATAATCTAAAACCTAATTAAAACCAAGCAAACGAACAAACAGACAAAATCTTCACTTGGCCATTTTAAAAAAAGACCATGAAAGTGTTTCAAATCTGGAAAGGAAAAAGGATCTAGATAGCTGAAGCCTGGGTTTCTGAACAAGACTTGAAACAAAGCTGACTTCTGTCAGTTTGTAAGAGAAGGAAAACTGCATATGCTCCACTCCTCATAGTTCAGTTGGCTGGCCACATATAGGAAACAGCAAATGAATGTGAAAGAACTGGGGTAAAAAAGCATAATAGAACCTAACGGGTAAACCATACTGTGCCACCATTACCTGAGTGATAAAAATGTTGCTGGGAGGGAATGAAAAAGGTGATTTCTTTGTTTGTTTGTTTGGTGTTAAATTTTCCCTGGTGAAACCCAATGAAAAATAACAGTAATTTCTGTCCTTTACACCATAACAAAGACATCTGCATTCTTTATTGTGAAATCTGGAAAGCTGAATTCTGTACTCTGAATGACAGACTAGAAACGCTTTCAAACCTGTAACTATTAATTTACTTTACTATTTTTTTATTAAATGTAGTAATCAAAAGAAAAGACATCTCACTTTTGGCATTTTATTCAAAATACTGGCTTTTAATTTTCCTTTCACCTCTCTTAATTTTTATTCTGTAGACTTCAATGCAACTATTCTAAATACAGAGGAAAACACAAAGCAGATTCAAAAGACTCCTACACATAATGAGATGTTTCTAGCTCTGAAACATTCAGTGATAGCTTAAGTACTTACCACCTGATAATCAAGGTAGCAAAGACTTTCCTGATCATTCACTCTTTTCTCTTAAACAAATTAAGGCATTCCTCAAATCACTTACCCTGTAGTCCCTGGACACGCCTTCTGATGGGACAGACCCTGAAATCTGACTAGAAATGGTGGCAGCTATCAGCTGTTTACACCATTCCACATGGGATCCAGTTGGGCTGCAAAAACAGAATATCTCAAATTAGTTAGCAGTCGTTCAAAATGTATATTGAGAACAGCAAAGCAACTGAGCACACCCAGAAAACCAGACCATACATGGTCACTAACATCATGAAAACTAGTCCGCTTTATAAGCGGAATGCAACTGTTTGGCTGATCAAATCAAGGAAGAGAATTTTACTAGATTTTATCAGAGATGCTGAGCTGTCAATAGGTGAAAAGCAAGGACAGGGTCCTAGGAACTGCTAAAAATGCTGGTTCCCTTATCCAAGGTGGTTTTTTTTTGTTATCATTCACACATTTTTTTTTTCTTAAAGCCATCCATTGAATGAATTTAGTCAAGTAATGGGGAACTCCTTACACTTTCCTTAGTAGGATTTCCTGGTTATTCAGTGAACCCTCAAAATTAAATTACTCCATGCTAGTATTTAAAAATTTCAACTAGGCTAGTGTTGCGTTCTATATCAATATTAAATGTAGAAAATACATGTTTTCTAATGTGTAACTTGTAGCTAGGCATATTTTTTTCCTACTCATAAAATAATCTCTGAATAATCTGCTGGACAGGCCTTCCCATGCCACAGTAAGGAATTCTGCAGTGCACTGTGTTTATAAGAACCCTTTACAGACACAGCACCTGAACAGCAGAATAGCACTAAACCCAAGATGATGGTCTTGAGAACAGTCTCCTGAACTAGTGCTGCTCACAAATAACATAGTATTGAGAGCAAGAAACAACTACAGTTTATTGCCAGCAGCTTTGAAGTGCACTAGGTCTGCTTCAAGAAACACCAGTATCTGATGGAAAATGAAATGCCAGAGGGAACTGTTCCCTGAGTGCCGGGGCAGCCACAGCTTAGCTAAGTGCCAGTTCTTCAAACAGTTCAGCTGGAATCTTCGACAGATTTAATGCTTATTTGGAAGTCAAATAAAGAAATAAAGTGTTAATTCATTTTTAGAATTCATTTATAAACCAGCTTTGGATTCTGTGAGTATCCAGTGACACTGAAGTCAGCGCATACTCAGCACCCAACAGATGCACCACAACATGGACAATAAGAGGGTGCAGTACTCATAAGATGACCAATTCACCTTACCAAGAGGTCTTTTCACACATTGACTCTGCTGGCATAGGTAGATACAAGGTGAAGCTACATGCAACAACTCACATGAAAACTCTTTCAGAACTGATCCATTTTTGTAGCTTTCTCTCCACTTGCAAGATTCTACAGAGCACTAGATCACAAAATGCTGTTTTGTAACTAAAACACATCTATGGTATTCCTGCTTGAACAATGAAGGCAACTGTCAGGTTAGTGCTAAACCTGAATCCAGATTCACTTAAGGAAACTTTTCACTGCAATTTTGTAATAGGGTGCATGAGCTTAACCCTGGAATATACCTCTTCTCATCCCATCCATTTCTCTTTCTCTCACATCCCTTAATTTCTAGTACATCTTCCTAGGGTTTGCCTAAGTTTGTCTCCAAATACGCATTTACTTGTTAATCAAGAAAAGGATTTATTTTTCTATGGCTTATCTTCATCGGCTATCACTACATCAACAAAGATAACAGCAGGAGGAAAAAACATCAAGGCAGCTCCATCTCCTACAATCAGTGTCTGAGGACGTATCAGTGAACCTCAGGATGCTGATCATAGCTGTGACCCATCAAGCGGGACAAATACCAGCACATGCCTTTTCATTCTGTCTCACCTGAGGTCATGCACATCAGCACAGCCTGGTACAACCATACTGGCAAATAAGTAAATTGTATGAAAAATGGACTTTATAACTTTTTCAGAGTAGCACAACATGAGCAGAAGAAACAAGGGAACTATGATAAGAATGTGCATTATTAAGAATTACAGAGTTGTGAGTTTCAGTGCCAGAAAATGGACATTTGATTTCCACCTTCACTAGAACAACGTAACACTCCAGATTTCTCCTAATATAGAGAGAATATGGAGACTGCAACCAGGCAGTGACTCAAATACAGTGTTTCTTCTGGTTTTCATCTGAGTGAAGCTTCCATTAGTTTCTGCTCCTTGTTTAAGGATTTTTGAACTCAGCTCTGTAGCCTGCCGCCAGCTGGAACCTTCTGAAGGAAAGAGGTACCGTGCCGGTGAGTGCACAAGCAGATGTGACAACACCTCGCCAGGTCCAGCCCCTGTGTGAAACCACAGCACCTGCACCGGCGGCACCAGGCACGGAGCTACCACACGTACCTACGGTAAGTCCCCGCTGCAGGGGAAATACAGGCGTGCATGGGAAATAAATGAATAACAAAATCGGGAATGAAAGCTTAAAGGCTGAGAACAGCCTCTCTTGAGTTCGCGGAGAAGCTACGCACTGCCCAAAACCACCCGGCCCGAGCTCCGCCCTGCAGCCCCGGCCTCCGCCGAACCATCGATAACGATAATGATGAAAAACACACAACCGCGAGCAGGAAACTTTGACAACGGCCGGCTCCCCGCCGGGTACAATCCACCGTCAGCCCGCGCGCACTGCAGTGAGCTCCCAGATTTAAGTCCCCCGGCTCCGCACTCGTTTCCAGGCCGGTTTTGGGGCGC
>JBAFWW010026155.1:0-24459 GCA_036873685.1 Agapornis canus
CCCCTGACCCCTCTGGAAGCAGGGGAGGGCGAGAGAGGGGGGGTTGAGTGAGTGATCGAGCTGCCTGGCTGGGTTTAAACCACGACACTGCTGAACCCAGGACACAGACATACATGAACAGAAAAAAGATATTCACCCAAAAAGTCAGTGTTGCTGACCAAAATCAAAAGGCTGGTGTGGTTCATAATCTGGTCATACTATAGCATATGTATTGAACTTGTACCTTTAAACAGACTTAATGGATTGGAATTTCAGCCATGAAAGTTCAACTTGAATTACCAATTATATCAAGAGTCAATTACATCACTTTGTATTTTAAAATATAATAAATACCTTTAAATTAGTTGCATTTAATTTTTGAATAGTTTCTGGACATAATAAGGACATTACTGGACATTTTAAATTACCTTCACAATATTGTTATAGTCTTGTGTCCTGCATTTAAAATTTATTACTGTTTCAGAGTTAGTGCTTCCAAAGTACCAAGGGCCTTACTGGTTTTGTCATTGTTGTGGAATTACTGGCTCCCAGTTAAGAAATCATTTTGGTAGATCCTACCTGCATAACTACAGAAGAAGTAGCTTACTTTTTTTCTGTAGTAGTCCCATAACTTACAAAGTGGTTGTTTCCTTACTGTCCTTTTCATTTTGGAGAGACTAGAAGACAGTATACACTTCACAGTTGGTTTTTTTTCCTGCCTTGAAAATTAAACTGGGAAAAAAAAGAAAAACAAAACCAAACCCTAACAGATAAAAAGCCCCAAACCACCAAAATCTTAAAACCTTCACTCCCTTAAAGAATCCTTTTCTAAATATTTTTTTTATAAATAACTAAAATGTCATATGTAAGCAGAGATGCAGAATAGGTGTGAATCATCATTGCAGTGTTAGTCAACATCAGAATAGGGTTTAAATATTAATACTTCAATTTACCTTCATTAGCATTTTTTAATTATAGCACTATACATATTAAAGCACTGAATAAAAAAGATTCATTAAAGAGAGAAGCAAATAGATTTTATGATTTGAAAGAATGAAGATAAATTTCATTTTCACCAAAATTTCTTTTATAGGCATAATTAAACCTGTGGGTACCAAGCTGGATATCACCTGTACTGATATCTGTAGTTCTCCCTCTCAACCCACACCAGCCCTCTCTCAACCTAAAGGAAAATAAAGAAGGCCTGAGCACCTCAGTAAATGTTAGGAAAGAATAAAGGAAGACAACATGCTGTTCTGTATTGCAACTCATTAGCAGCTAATGAAGCAGAGAATAACAGCAGTCCAGAAGGAAACAGTATATGAGTCTGTTGAAAAAGGGCAGCAGATGAAGACAATTAATAGGTGTAATGAGCCAGTGGAGGAATTTTCAGGTTGCACCTTTGAATTTAGAGATAACTCCAGATGTTTTTCCCATCTTCTCACATAATGAAAGAAGTGGAGAAAAATAGCTTTTTGGTTTTTTGTTGGGTTTTTTCCTTTCTAACAGTTTAAGTTTTGTCACTCTTATTTCAAAGAGGTAACAACTGGACCATCTCTAACTATGCTTTGTCACAATAAATCTTCAGAATTATTCTGAACAAGAATGAATGAAGATCACAAACACTTAAAGTAATATTTTCTTCAGAGAATGAACCAACATTCTCTTCTATGGAAGCTAATAGGAAGATAGAAAGCATGTGTAATGATAGTATTTGGGCATTAAGACATATGAGTAACTTGAAAAACTTTTCATATGTCTTGATGTAGCTTTAAATGTAGCTCTATGTAACCACTACCAATATCTATATTAGAGTTGCAAGATGAAATTCAGAAGTACATTTCTTAAATCCTTGGCTACACAGAAAGGGATATGAGATGTCTAAATTAGTGACAGGACAGCTAGGTTGTCTGCAAGTGATAAAATTACCTTCCCAGATTTGTGGAAATACTGGGAATAAGCAGGAAAAACATAAAAGACTCTCCTGTTTATCTGTATCCAAGCTGTTGCAAAAGACCTCTTCGGACATTCAGACACAACTCCCCCTACATTTCTTTCAACTAAGCCCCACACAGCCTCTCGCTCTTGCCCCTCGCACCTCACCCCAGCAGGATATGGATGAGAATTGGAACTGTAAAAGTAAGAAAATTTATGGTCTGAGATAAGGACTGGTTAATCGGTAGCACAAAAGCTGCGCACACAAGCAAAGCAAAATGAGTTGATTCAGCAGTTCCCACAGGCAGACATTCAGGAATCACTAGAAAAGCAGAGCTCCATCACACATAACAGTTACTCAGGAAGACAGAATGCCAGCATTCTGCATGGACACCCTCCCACCCCAAACCCACCTCCATCCGCCTTCTGTCCTTCTTCTCTCCCAGCTTTACATGCTGAGCTTGACACCCTATAGTATGGCCTATCCCTGGAGTCAGTTGGAGTCAATTGTTCCAGCTGTGTCCCGTCCAAACAAATTGTGCATCCCCACCCTCCTCAGTGGAAGGTTGTGAGGAGAAGAAAAGGCCTTGAATCTACACAAGCACTGCTCGGTAATAACTAAAACATCTTTCTATGATCAACAGCTTTAAATACAAATCCAACACACAGCCCTACAGCAGCTACAATGAAGAAAATTAGCTCTATCTCAGCCAAAAACAGCACAAGGAGGAAGTTTAAGTGAAGTTCATTAAATTCCATGATTTTCTCCCTCTCTTCCCTGAATAAAGACTAAATATCAGCTTCTCCCTCATTCTACATACTATTTTCTTAAAAGCAGCAATTATTCTTTCTGCAACAGTAGAAAGAAGTGGCAGATATTCCTTTTCAAGTTGTTTTTTTCTGTATTGGAGACAGACATGCTATATGTGACATACTGCAGCTGGCAAGTGATAGGATTTTCAAATTTAAAAATTGCCTGCCTGTTCACTACTTTAAGCATAACTCTTAGGCAAAATTAATTATATGCCTCTCTCTTTACATTGTAACTGTTGTCTAATATTCCAAGGTAGTAGCCTCAAGACCATTCTCAGTGTAAAAATCCCAAATTGTGTGTTCAATTGCAAGTACAATATAAACCTTAAAGGCAGCAATATAATAATTGCCATAAGCTTATCTTTATTTCAGCTTAGCATTTGCTAGGGAACAACTTAAGAGTTATTTTTAGGCATTTAAACAGGGGCACATCTGGTATGGGGTGTTCATTAATGAAGTGTGTTAAAACTGGGAAGACATAGCTGATATCAACAGAGGAAAATGTTGAGATTCTGGAACATTTGGTCTGGTATTTTTACCCTGGTGCTTCGAATGCGTTAATAATGATGAATCAAAACCTGGCAGAATGCTCTTTTCGTAGTATCAGCCATAACATTACAAACTTTCAAGGTGTCAACACAAATTTCTGTCTTCAAATGAAGTAAATTCAAGCATTTGGACATACTTCTAGAATGATATCTCAAGCATAGATTGTATTTGGTGTCATGTACTGTTACAAAGATAGCCTGGAAGTAATTAGTTGCTAGACAATCCATTTTTAAAGCCAGTGACTGATGATATCAATTCTGATATGCTTTCCATAATAATAATTATCTAAAATATGCAGCATAATGTAGGCAAAACAGAGGTTCAGCAAGCATCCTTTGTTTTAAACTAGTTGGGTAAAATTAATGTGCGCAGGAATCACTAACCTGGTATACGTCTTGTTTATACGTTACTTCCAGAGAAGGTCTTTGCATATGCATAATCCAGAAGAATATGCCTTATCCTTTACTTTGTAGGGAAATTCATCTTCCTGCTTTGCCCTTTATTTCATATTGTAGTAAAAGCAATTGTTTTCTTTATGAGAACTGTGATAAAAAACAAGGAGAAAAAAATAATCAAAATAAGTACAATAAATAGGTGAAAATTCAGTAGTATAAAGGATGAGTATTTAGGGGAAAAGAAATATATGCTGAACAATTAGAATCAGAGAATGGTTTGGGTTGTTCCACCCCCTACCATAGCGAAAACTGGCATAGGAGCAAGATGAAACATGCCACTCCAAAATATACATCTTCAGTACCTGATCTTGTTAGACACACAAATTTTCCATTCATAAGCAAGAACACATTAAGTCCTATAACAGAAATTTGATTAAACACTAAGTATGCCCTAAAATTTATTAAAAAGTTTCTAAATTTATTTAAACATCTGAAAATACAACTTATTCAGCATCACCCAGAAAGTACAACATAAAAGGTCACAGTCTAGCATCCTAGACCAAATTGAGAAGATAATAACTGTATGATTCCTGACAGATAGAATGATTACAGGACCTTCCATCACTGGAGACATTTAAGAGCAAGTTAGATACTCTTCTCATCACTTAACAGCTTGGACTATAGCAGCAAGGTACCTGTAAACCAACAAGATCTATTTCAGATACACTATAAATGTTCTCGCTGTACATGAGCTTAAGAAATATGGGAAACCTTATTTTGATGTACTTAACCTGAAGAGAAATGAAGACAATTGAACTTTGTAGAGTAGCTACAGCCGTGACTAGAAATTTCCCCTGGATATATATTTGTTTCCAAAATAATGCTGGGAACAATTTATACACAACCTTTCTTTTCCATGGAGGAAAATCACTGAGATGAATGTTCTTGAAATAACGTATGTGGTACGATGCTTCAAAGTATGAAACACTACATCACAGAAACGTAAGCATTTTACAACACAGGTTTAAATAGCTGCAATCTTGCTGCCTCTTGCACTTGAATACGATGTCAGCACAGATCATAAAACACATCTAGTCACAGTAGTTAATTGTCAGTGTAAGATTGAATCATTTTGCATTAAATGTATACTCTAGCCTCATCAACAGGTCACATACTATGCAGAAGCATGGTAAATACTGTATATAGTTTGAGAGGAAGAAGGTCTGAGACACCAGAACAGCAGAAGTGATCTTTTTAATTTGCTAAGGTCCATCAGAGGATGTTCCTTGAAATTCCTTAGTAGCAAGGAAGTTATTTCAGGTCTCTAGAGGAAATTGCTTAACTCATTTGCATGACATTTACTGTCATATTCACACTGAGAAATACGCATTTAGTTGGAAGGGAATAATTCATTAAAAGGTATAAGGTAGTTCTCAACTTCCAGAGATCTCATACAGACAAAAGTCCAAATCCTGCTGATACTCAGGCAGTACCAAGATCTGTGTTTTTGACAACAGCAGCAAAGATATTGGCTATGTCTGATACTTCTGCATCTAGTCCTGAAGTTTTCCAACTGAAACAGATATTGACTTATGCTTGGCTGTAGTGTGGATGACATGCTCTCAAGAAGGTCTGGCAAAGAGAGGTAAGACTTCATGCCATCAGCAGGAGAGGTTCACGCACATAAAGAGACTGCCCTACAAAGCAAAATCCAGATTCCTCAGTAGTAAACCAAGTGGGATCAGTTTGATCATGTGATCAACAGCGGTCTGGACTCTGGGCAGGTCCACAAAAAGTGGCACACCTGGGTATCACAAACTGAGGGACCAAGACACTTGAGACAAAAGCCCACAGTTTATGCCAGAATATAGTTTTAAACTGCTTTCAACAATATATCTTCGAGACAGTCTAGATCTCATTGCTGCATAAACACAAGAGCAGAAAGGCTACACATAATGTGATACTTAAAATGTTAGGAAGTTAGGAATTAATATCTTTCGTCTTAACCATCAGAGTATTCACCTCTGTAAAGACACTTGTAAATTTTTATTGTTTTCTTAAAATGTCTATTTTTGAAGCTGCTGTGCACTGTTGAGGACCTGGCCTTTTTGACAACTTAACCACTCTCTTCAAGTTCCCAAACAGAAAAGAAGCCCTGTTTCAGCAATTAGTCAGATACTTAAAGGAACAGAACATCTCTGAACACCTAAATGAATGTTTTGCTGCAGTGCAGCCTCTCACACTGGGAAAGCTTGTTCAAGTGAGTTTGCTATGACTGATGTATGACTTGATGATAAAGTAAACGTGTCTAATGTTTACCTGCCACTGGAAGAGGAGGTTCTTGAATGCTCTTCCCTTGTGTTTTAACTGAAAATTGGTTTACTCTGTAGTTAACAGAAAAGAATAAGCTGTTGCTTGTGCCACTAAGGACTTCTGATCCCGTCCTGACATAGCCTGCAAAAGACTGTACATATGCAACTAACAACATTAAGATCTAAGCAGCTCTGTTCATACAGTGGAGCAGACAACTTGTACTTTTAGATCCTTATTAATTTTCTAAGGTTATACACAAGCCAGAGTGACTAAATTGGGTTTACAGGACAATAAACTTTAGGAATGTCAAACACAGTTGTCTGGCAACATTTGTTAGTTCAAATGCTGCTAACAGACTTATTCCCATTTCTTCCCTACCTTTTGAAAACAATATAGTTAAGACAAACAAACCAAAATTAAAAAAGAAACAGCCTTGTGACTGCATGCCAAGGTTTTAGCCATTCACTTTCTGCCCACAGAGACAAAGCCAACCTTGTAAATAATCAGGCTCCAATCCAAAGCCAGATATCAAGATTCATTTAATGCAATTTCTTTCCATAAAAAATGTGACAGACTGCTCATGCCAGTGTGCACTGGAGATCAGAATTTCTCAGAAGTCTTTTTTTTTTTTTTCCAGAACCCTCTGGAAAGAGTTCTGCTTTTTCAAATGAGCCCAGACCATTAGCGCTGTCTTTAGAAACCTCGTATTTTCTTTCACAAGCTTCAACATACTTTAGCTGGAACTGCTTTTGTGTGTATAATCTTATAAAAACAATGATGCTAACACTCTCTATAATTCAAACAATTAAGCTACTGCAATGAGGGGAGTATAATGACTCTGTGTGTTAAATCATATTTGCAGTTTGGGTACTGTCCTGCATAATATATATGAATGGTGCAATGTTTTGTCTGCCATAAATAGCAGCTTTTACTTTCTTTGTGAGATTCTACTATATCAGCCATGCACTAGGATAAACAACACACCATAAAAGAGCAGAAGGCACAGTTAAGATAGAATCATTATGCAAATAGGTTATGGCATGCTTTATATGAGAACAGCTTCCCTAAAGAGACCTAATGGGATGACTGACCTATAAAGTATTTAATTTGTTGTTAGCATTTCATTTAATTGTCTTTCAGTTCCTCTAGGAATAAAACTTTTAATTGTAAAAACTTCTAAATGACATAATGGTTGATTTCTCTTTCTGTAACTAACAGGTTCCTCTCATAGTAAAAATGGCTTGCTGCTATTTCCAAATGTACCTTTCAAACTCTGGTATAATTCTGGTGAAAAAGGTAGGATGTCACACTTCAGCTGACAAAACTCTATTAAATGAATGCTATTCTAGAAATGTTAATGAGAGGCATGTTGAAGAAAGACTATATATCTTGATATACAGCTATACAACAGATGATCAATTTTTCTTACTTTTGACCTTTGAGTGGTAGACTCAGGATCCATAGTCCTACCAGAATTGATTAGTGTGTGAAGGTTACATACAATGGGGGGTAAATAGAATACATAAATAAATCTTCATTTTATTTAGCCAACTACTAAAGGAGATTTAAAATCACTAAAGAAAATACCCCAATGGCACCCAGTATTAGTTATCAAGTCTAAGTAAAGGGATGAGATAAATAACATATTATGAAATGTATTGGTTATTTCAACAAAAGTCTTGAGATGTGTTTACAATGATAAACTGATTTTTTTCATAGAGAAGGAAATTCTATGTCTCCAAAGGCAGGACTTTGGAAACAGGATATGAAAAACTATAAGGTCATTACTGTTGGGAATCTGGTTTTAAAGTTTGGGCTTTTTTTGGATGAGTGTCATGGTTTAAGCCCAGCTGGTGACTGAGAACCATGCAGCTGTTCTCACTCCACCCTCCCCCGACAATGAGCAATGGGATAGCTGGCATAATTTGAGTTAAACCACTATGGTTTTCTGATTGAGTTAAAAGTACTGGGACTTCCTTCAGAGAAATGAGGAAGGAAACATTTTAGCCATCACATCAGTACTTGAGGTACCCAAGTGAAATGGAACCAGCTGCAGTGCCTCTGTGTGCTCTGGAAAAAAAAAAAAATCATTGCAAGAAAAAAACCCCAACATTGGAATAAGTTACAGAGAAGTGGTGGAATCCCCCTCACTGGAAATATTCTAGCCTCAGCTTGACAGGGATAACCTTTCAACAGAAGGTTGGACCAGATGGTCTCCAATCCCAACCTAAATTTTTCTATGATTCTAAAAATGTCTGGTATGCTGCTATGACATTCCTTCCTAACCAGCCTTATTTAAAAGTTCAAATCTTGCCTGAAATTTATACTTCATTTTGCAACCATTTATCATGTTGTTATTTTTTTAATGAAAAAACACTTCTTTTCTACAAATTGAACACATGAAATCTCTACAGTCATTAGTAAAACGTGTCTATAGGCCAAGTGTACTGATGAGATATGACAAAACCAAAAACTGCTAACTAGCTATGGATTTGTGATAGATATATTTCAGTTCTTGCTCTGGAAGATGATAAATCTAAACACAAATATAGAGAGCAACATATTTGAAAAGGTCAGAGCAAAAGATTTCAATTCTAATCTCAACCAAGAAAAAAAATAATAAAATAAAATCACTATTTTTATAAAGGCTTTTCCAATTTCTGAAGTATTGCACTAAAATGAAAAGACACATTTTTAGTGGGGATAGAAGTACACATGATCCTTCTAGAAAGAAAGTGTTTAGTATTCTGTTGGCATTCTTCTCCAGGAAGCTGCAGAGCTCATGCATTTTCATTTAGATTCTTCCATCTTAACCTTTCTTCATGTCATTGCACCCTTAAGCAAAAGCATATAGTGTATATTATTTTATCCATTAATCTCCCATTTCCAACATTACTATACCTCCAAATGATTCATTGTGGATAATTCTGAATTATTTTTTCCATCATAATACCACGCTCAACAAGCAATTCAAAGTAATCAATTAAAAAATGAAAAAGACTAAACCACAGAAATATCTAAGGTTTATCACCCCACTATCATTTAAACATATGAATGATTAAAAAAACCCCACAAACCCACTCATTTTTGAATTCTAAAAACCCTGTCCACATTCTGGAATTATGTTGCTTTCAGAGATTCGCATTAAAAACACACCCATTGCTGTATATGAGCTAATTGACAAGACTAGTTTAAGATGAGCTGAATTGAATTGAAAGGAAGAGGCATTGAACTGATGATGGAGAGAAATTTATTGTTCCCAACAATGGGTGGAAACAGGCAAAATTACTTGGAGATGATACCAAAAGCACCAGCAGGCCTCAACACGTGATAGATGCAACTGCAAGTTCTTGTAAGTTTTCTGGATTCCAAGTGCTGAGAACAGAGCAATTCCTGTAGTAATTTTGCTGGAAGCAACTGTAAAAGGAATCAGAGTGAAAAAAGGCAACCAGCAGGATTTCTAACATGGCTGAAGACTGAAAGAATAAAAATGTCTGTTTCTTTTTCTTTATTGCTTCAAGAATGTAATATTCAAGATAATTTTACCTAGAATTTTAGATTTCACTAAAATTTTATGAAATGTGGTATTTAGGACAGTTACTGTTTAACTGCAAACCCACCAATTTTCAGTTGTGGCACTGTAAAGACAGTGGCTTAGTAAGCACTGGAGGGTAACCATTACTGATGTCAATCATAACATTAAAATGATATATTGTATTTTTCACATTCACAGAAAGAGAAAAGATTAGCTGATTGAGCAGATCGTGGAGAAAGTAGAAGAGATGTTTACACAAATGCATTTGTATCCCCGAGGAATGTGCTGAATCAATGCTGTCCACAGAGATTTAATTTCAAAGATATTTTGCTCCTTAAACAGTTTATATTATAAAACCTTATCCAATTCACATCAGTGAAATGAGCAGATAATCACACTTGTTTAAGTCCTCTAATTCAGAAGTTTTTCCTCAGAAAGAAACTAAACACAGCTCTGCACAGATTAATGCTCCTGAACTGATTGGTATTCAAGTCCCTTAGTAAAGCAGCTGCTAAGTTTCTCCATATCACATGTGTGTTAGGCCTTAGGGTTTTTAACTATAACAAATCCAAAGTAGATTTTCCAAACTTATTACTATTAAGGCAGTTTTTCATTTCACAACAACTTCCTTTTAGATTTATGTCCTTTAAAATGGATTTGTCCTCTACTAATCATGGATGTTTGGAAACCTCTCTGATTGCTTTCCCCATGATTGCCATGTCTCCAGTCCCCTCAGATAACACTGTTTATTTCGACTAAAATATCTATAATGTTACAAAAAAAAATACATGGCCCAGTTTTGCCTGAAAAATTTAGCACAATCCTAGTTTCACTTTCACAACTTTAAAAAAGTGATAGTTTTCAAGTTTGTATCACTTGTATTCGAGCAAAGGAAAGGACAGTAAGACTGAAAACGAGGCTTCTTTCCAGGTCACTGTCTGAATTATTTCTTGCTAGTCAAGATTATCCACTGAATTATTTCCATAGCTTGATATTTTAGTCTGCAGATTATTTGTTAAAAGTTAACCAGAATGAATGTTTCATAACACAACAGGACCCTGCACTGTGCATGTCAACAAACAGTGCCTAAACTATATGGCATTTGTTTTCATTTGGGAAGAAAGAGATCGCTTGTGTAGTAACTGTAAAAGCTTCTTCACCAAAACATTCCTCTTAGGAGCTCATTTATGACAGCGTAATGAACTCATAAGGAACTCCAGCTCATATAAAATCAAAACCAACTGATATATGTAAACCACATTTTTTTGGCATTTGCATTCCAAGATCAACACACAAATTTCCTGTTAAATGAACAAAAGATACTAATTGAAAAATTTCAGTCACTGTTCCTAGCAGATACCTAGAACAGACTATTAAGGATGAACAGTGTGAACTGTTTAAAAAGCAGCAGTGAAGTAACACTACAATCAAAACACAGACGGGTCATGTCTCACCATGCCATATTGGTTTTAAAATCTCACCTCTTGGAAGTTTATGCATAAACTACATGCAACTGCCAGTCCACCGGGTCATTTTTTTTAAGTCTTCCCCTAAGCAGTGCTCTCATAAACAACTTGGAAACCTGCCATTCATCCATGGTATTTTATACATAAATACAGGAGCACAGTTTCAGTCGTAATCTCTAAACATATGGAAAATAAGAGTTTACAAAAGGAAAGAATGGCAGCATCAGTCCTGCAGGTCTTAAATTTACAGGCTTCAGCACATGTTTAAGCTGCAATCTTTCAGAGATATATATTAGTGCCTTATGAAAGAATTATTCTATGATCAAGGCTTCTTGAGACATAAATATAAGAAGAGCTATCACTATCACTATCACTAAAACCTACAAATCTACAAAATACTTACCATGAAGTGCTATCATTATTAAATAGATCCTTCTTTCTTTGTTGCTATTATTACTGATTATTCCATTTTGAAGTAAAGGGACAGACATTCTTCATAGTCTGAGTACTCCACTTACAAGAGGATGCAGACTTTGTACAAACACAAACATGTCTGCATCTTATTTAAATCATGCAAAGGATGAATAAAGACTACATTAATGGCAAAGTTTAGACTAACATGGTCTGAATAACTCATCAAAAAATGTCAAATGCCTTGGCAGGAGTTTATTAATTTAATTAAAATATATTTAGTTTTGTTGGCAAGGTACAGTATGAAGTTAACGCAAAAACCCAGGCTTAGAACAAATATTGCTAGAATCTGCTTATAATAGGTTAAATTGTAAGGTTATATGTCTGTGATTCTAAAGAAAAATCAGCTCTGAATCTGAGCTGCAGCCAGTATGTGTAGCATTATTAAGGGTCCATAAAATAAATCACAAAATTTATTTTCTCTATTAGAAGAACGTAAAATGAAATGTTAACCTTCAGTCTTTTTCCTATTAACTCAGTGTATGGAAGAAGAATCAAAAGGCATATAAGAACTGGAACTTCCTTGCCATATTCTGCTTTTAAGAAAGGAGAAGAAAAAATAAAGGAGAAAATGTTAAAAGCCAAATACTACTTTAACGGTCTGAAGATGAAAGGTTTAATAGAGTTCTGTGGTTTTCCAAGTGTGGTTTAGCATTTAGAGAAGAGTAAAAAATGCTTTATAACTCGGGCTGAAATTTTGTACTGTATGGATGCAGTTAAAAATATAAATTAATAACCTGAAATACAAGCCAAACTTTTTGAAATCCAGTCATGTCTGAGAAGCAAATGAATTGACAAGACTAACTTTTAGGTTCCGCTCTTGGGTATTGCTACATTTCAATGAACAAAAAAAAAGAGCATATCCCTTTTAGCATGTTTCGAACGACTATATTTATAAATACATTCATATTCTACTCTATAGAAAGGTTACAGTGCTATACATTTTAGCACTGTGCTGTGTTCTTTTTATCGGTGCTATTATACAGTAGGTTTGCATTCCCCTTTGCATAAAAAGATGTTGATTTGGACAGTGCTTACTGTACAGATTAATCAGATTTCATCACTGCAGTACCATACATTTCTATTACATCTGACGTTTGACATCTTCATGCTTGGCAAGACAACACAGCAAACCCTGTAAGATAGTCAGCTATTTCTGCCCTCACCCAGTACATCACCTAAACATGAACTAAGAGTAATGCTCTTTTAAATTGTTGCCACTGCTGACTACTCTGCAGCGGCCAGTAAACTCTGACTACATATACATAGTTTAATCAGAACTCACCGAGCAATTGCAGTGACCTATGAGACGCACTGTGACGGACAATATACAAATGTTGCATGAAGGACCATGCACCATCTCCAGGAATTACTTGTTACATTCTTAATAGTGCCGACTTTAATATGGTAAAGCTACACAGAAAAGCAGAATGCTTGTCAGATGCAAAGAAAACAAGACAGAATGCTAGGAAAGCAAACTCCTGTGACCTCTTCTTCCCTTTCTGTGGGAATGGACGCTCTGATTACTTATTTGCCACTACCTAAAAATGTAAAAGCTATATTAAAATGAGGCCAGAATGGTGAAATATTAGCTGCAAAAATGACAATGTTCTTTGTTGGTGATTTATTCTAGCTTCAGTTCATGTGTTTTCTTAAGCTTTTAGATAGTGTCATCTTCATTCTAAATTGTTAAGTTTCAGACATGCAGCTATATTATTAAAAATTCCTTTTGATAGAATTAGACTATCATTACCAGGTAATGAGAAGAACATTACTGACTTTGTGAGGAAATATGTCTTCCAGGATTTTCATCTAAATTAAACTTTGGTCTGACTTAAAAGAATAAATTGTCTCTGAAGTCTACTGTTTCCTTGGTGATACTTTTTATTCTTGTGTCATAATGCAAGTAAAAGAAACATTTGAAACATTTCTAAGATTACTTTCCAATACTCCAAAATATGAGGATCACACAAAAATTGAATGATGCCAAGTGAATGGAGAAGAGAGCATGCAATTATGGCTAAAGTGGGATTAAATAGGTAAAGGTTAAGTGCAAGCATGACATAAGAACAGGGAAAAAAAAGAAAGGAAAAATTTCACTGTGCTTCTTTTCATAACTCATAGATACAAGTTCTTTAAGTCACAGATATTTTATATGGATCATCTATATATATGCATAAAGCAGTAGAGAGTTCTGTCAAGTTGCAAAGAGAATCAACTGACTCTTTTAAATGACAGAAATTACTAATATAGAAACACACATGGAAGGAAGGTAGAAATATTATTTTTTTAATTAGATGCTAAAGAAAGTTATTTCTGTATAAGAAAATACAGCTTTGTTGGGGTGCATGTACCTTCTCAGAGGTCCGTATTCTCTTTCTCTCTCTTTCCATGCTGTATAGAATATTTTTAGTGATATCTATGTATACACGTAGGAGTGGAAGAGCAAATGGTAATACTATAGTACAAGTTTGTGGAATCCAAATACAGATACGTACTAATTTGTCTTTCTTCTTTAAAGAGAACTAATTTATTATCTGGAATTTGTAATAAATAAAAAACTACAGAGTCACTACCTTGTAGAAAAGTCATACACCAAAGGAGTATACAAAGAACAGAATAAATTATCTAACAGCAAGAAATCTAATCCAAAGAACTTCTTCGTATACCTACTGCCTGTTCAAAGTGGATAAAAATTATATGAAAATCTAATTATTTTCAAGAGAGTCAGGAGGGAAAAATGAAATCAAGCATTTTGTCCAGAACACATTCTGTTATATAAAACAAGTGATGCAAGTATAGCAGTGGGGAGCTTTCAAAGCAGTTCAATCTGAAAAACACCAATATCTTTAAAGAAAGAACTCATTTCAATAGTCATACTGACTAACATCAATGACAACAGAATCTCTTTGAAGAGAAGCTCCTGGGTTTACCTTTGAGAACACTCATAAGTGTGTGTGCTCACCTCCTTTGTATTCTAAGAAACTTCCAGAAGCAGAACTCCTGAAAGCACATATTTATTCTAGGGCAGTGTATTGCTGGTTTTTTAAGACAGTTTGTCAGGTGAGTGTCACCATTTTGTAACTGAGAGTCATCATGATCAGAGACAGCTAGCTCTTTAAGGATCCATATGTAGAATCACTCTTCATGGGGCAGATGATTCTCTATCACATTGACATTATTTTATGATGATGTGCTACAATTTCAATCATGAAAGGTCAGAGCTGGCACTAAAAGAACAGTGATTTATTATGCAGTGGAAGACTGCATTGCAACCCATAAAGCACTCAGTGCTACCATTAAGACAAAACCTACAGTCAGAATAGTACCAATACTACTGTCCAACGGTATTTAGCTGCTGCCCTAGTGGGCAGAATAATCCCATTTATTTTAGCAATTTAAAAACTACAGTTCTGTGCCTTTTCATTCTCTCCTAAAGTAATAAATAATAATTTGATTAATAACAGCCACAGCCACTGTCCAGCCTTAATTCCCACCCCCCAGTTGCCTGGTACTCTTTCAAGTAATAATGAAATATTAAAAGCTTTTTATTGGAAGACGGCAGAGAGATAGAAAATTTCCTAAACATACGTGACTATTATGCTGCAAACTCCATTAAGTACATCCTACTTTTTAAATTTTGTGTGGACTTGCTAAGAAATATGAGAGGACAGATAAACCTTGATAAATCCGTTACAGAAGAATAGCTCAATCAATACTCTGAGAGAAATATTCACTTGTCTGGAAACATATATACCTAATTGGGATCTAATTTTGGATCAAATTCTGTGCAACTGTGTGGGCAGCCATAATAATGGCATAGCCAAGAAAGCAAGGTGCAGTCACAGTGACTAAAATAGCAGTAGGAGGTGATGTACCTTGGCTCTCTCTGTTACGGAATAAAGCGCATTTGTGGGCTGTTGGCTTGTGTGAGGAGTCAAGGTCATTATCTAGACAGAACAGTAATTTCTTTCAGAAAAATTCTTAAACTATGAGTTGTAATAAGAAAAAATTAAAAAAGTTAGGATCTATGGCAGATTTGCCCACAGGTGAACATTTACTTGGACTTTACATTCATCGTAGCAGGAAAAATGGTTGAAGCTGGATTAAAACGTATGTATTGCCTTGCTTATTCAATGGATCTACAGAACATTCTTTCCAAATATAGTGTGAAGAATAATAGGAAGTAGTAGTGAAAAAGAGTGCAGCTAATATAGATGGAAGTTCTCTGATTGTCTTTACCTCATCACCCCAGAATATCTCCCCAGATTCCAAGGACTTTATTAATTTTCAGCTTCTTTTGCCAATGCAAAGAATACTTCATTTAAACGGTACTGATTTAGCAGAATACCTAGCTGAGCTTTAGCCAGTGGTTTCTCACTTGAAAAGCATGCCTTAATAATACCTTTTATTCCTATGTATAAACTACTTTAAACACCATTTACAATCAAAACAGAATTTTCTTTCTAATCTCCTGTCTTCAATTAGTGTGACATATTATTGCATGTCATGCATTAAAATATTCACTTCTAATTCTTATCAGCCTCATTAGGACATTTCTTAAAGTCACATGTTCATCTTCAGTAACAGTATTATCATAAGTGCTAGCAGAAATATCTTTAAAAATAGAAGCCAATCCTAAATGAGAAAATCAAACATATGAATATTTAAATTTCTTCAAAATTCCATTTATGGACCAAAAAGCCAAGTTATATTATTTGATTTATTCTTGAGCAATGGGAAAGCAAACAAGCAAGGCAAGATATCTCTGACGTTATGTGGAGCCTGGAAAACTTGAGACCATGGAATAAGTCAAGAAAGGGTCTCAGGCTTTAAAACACTAAGAGACTTCTGTGGAGCAAAGAGGTCTGAATATAGGTAAGACAGCCTCAAGCAAACCAAGACTCTAAGGAGTTAAAACATTGTTACAAAATTTCAGTATCAGAAAGTAATCTCATAATTTCCACTGTGGAAAACAGTTACAGGTGCCCCTTGTGCTTCAAAATTGTTATTTTTCAATGATAAATAAAAGCTTCCAAATAGCTTGGACCATATTAATTATGTGGAAAATCATCACAGGTTAAGACACAAGAAGTACTGCCTGAATATGCTAATAAGCATCTTCATTAAGTAAGGTCAGAAAGTGCATCTGTGCCAGAAACCAGAAAAGAATAGCTATGTGCCAATTGAAATCACGAGATCATTGTCCTCTCTTCTCTTCCTGGAGACATTTTTATTAATTTATTTATTTTAATTTAACCAAATGACAGTTTCTGCAAGCAATCACTGCTATTTTCTGTATTTAAACAGAAATAGTAGTGTTTCTTTGAAATTAATGAAGCCTTCTGGTGAGCTCTGCACTGGTGAAACAAATACACTTCACAAGCAGAAGCTACACTATTTGGAAACTCAATAGCAGGAGGAAAAATGCATGAATGTAATAAATTTGAGTACTTTAAATAATGTGTGACCTAATATACTCTTTTAAAATATTAACATTCCAAATTATGAAGGATTCCTTTTATACCTGATATATGAGATGCTTCAGCAATTTCCATTATTACCTATGATAGCTGTTTCAGAATTGCTGATCCTGACAACTTTACTGAATTGACTGTAAATCTGGAGAAAATGTACCCCAAAAACCAGTTGGCTACATAAGGGAAAATCCACAAAATTGTTGAAAGGTCCTAAAATAGATGCTAAAAGCTTACTTACGATTAAGATATATATGCCAAAATATATATTACTCATTACATGTTGTAAAGTCAGGGTAAGTAGGTTATGAATTCACATCTTACATTACAATACAGTATTTATGGTTAAGCTGCCTTATTTCTAGCATGGTAACTTCAAAATCCATCAAGCTTTATACTTATGCCTAAAGCAGAGAGATCAGAGAGAAAAAAAAAGAAATAAGACCCTCTAAAAGCAACACTTGTTAAACTGTGTGTGTTTGAATTATAAAACAGAAAAAATTACAGTAGTAAAGACAAAGCCTTCATCCAATCATCAGAATGTACAAAGCACAAGTCTCTCCAACAGGTGTTCTTTTACTGAAAAATTGTCTGAATTTGTTTTGAATGCCAAGGAGTTTATTTTTGTGACTGTCAAAGCTATATGTTTACAGGAGAGTAGAGAGACTTAACAGGCAGCTCTGAGGCCAGAAAGGCATGGAACTCTCAAACCTGGTATTAACTTGGATAACCTCATTATTCTTATTGAACTTAGACTCAAAACATAACTGATTCCTGCTATGCATTTGGAATATCTTCTTTGTGAACAATCCATGTCTGCTTTGTCAAAATAAGTACCACTTTCTTTTCTTGTGCTTCTTATTTTTATAGCTAATATCCACCAGCCAGAATGTCCTTTGTAAGTCATAATTTGGCCTACAATCAAGAACAAGCTCTCTTTGAAAATGAATTCCATCTTATCTTTTTGCTGTATACTACTCTCTAGATCATTTGTTTTTCAAGTAAATACTGAAGTGATGTTGCCACTTTCTGTAAATTGCTGCTTCCTTGCTTGTATTGCAGTTCAGATAGATTTTGAAGCCTTGACTTCAGATTCCAAAGCTCCTACACATTAAGTTCCTTGTCACTTAAGTCTTTTTGACTCCACTAATTAGTTTCTGCAATTTCTGACTCTGCTCTTTTGGAATTAGAAACCTTAGTAACCTGGTTTTGTTTATCCTTCTATTTAATTGAACACGTATCAGTTCATGCTCACTTATTCCAAGATCATTCTCTTTGACCAGCTAATAGTATGCCCTCCCCTTGTGTCGTGGTTTAAACCCAATTTCACTGACTATTGAGAGTGAAGGAATCTAATGGCTAATACATCTGAAAGTATGAAGTTTTTCTCAGTATTGGCAGCACTTGCTCAAGTCGCTATGTCTAAGTGTAATGTCTACTGTAATGACACAGATCTCGGCAGAATTCCGCTTGCCATTACATTAACAATCTCTGCATCTATTTAAATCTGTCCATGGAAACTGGAGCAGAACCAAACACTGACTTAAAGAATGTTTTCTCACAGTCCTTCTCAATGTGATTTTCTGATTCTTACCCTGTATTGTTCAGAGGTGTTCCATCCCTCTGATCATTTTTTGTCATTTCTCACATAATTTTCTTTGCATTTGTATTCAACAGATATTTGTGCTATTTTTCTATTCTTTTATTTGTTTGAGCAACATTAATTATTCCTTCCAATTAAATACTCAGAGTCAGAACCAAATATAATGTAAGAATTGTTGCACAACTTTAGAAGACAACAGATTTGGAAAGCATAGAAAGAAAGTTATTCTTGAACTGAGTTTTGGTCAAAATGGGTAAGTACTTGGAAGAGAACTTCACAAAGACACTGGGGAGCTGGACTTGACATTGACTGCTCAGTTTCTTTTCAACTCAAAACACATTCTCAAACACTTGCTGAGATTCAGTTCCCATCCAATGGCAAGCATGTCACTGCATGTAATTTGATTTCAATCACTGTTTCAAACAACAACAACAAAAAGATCACATTTTCAAAATCCAGCACACTCCTTTTAAGCAGCACTTCAGAAAATCAGATCTTTTGATACAGTAAATTAACAACCAGATTTTCAACCCTTCACAAAACTGAAAATGTATCTTCCATTTTCAATGCCATTTCATTTTCAATCCTTAACTTTAAGAACATGTCATCCTGCATGACCATGACGGCAGCAGAGATTTTCAGGAATTCCTCTATGCTTCGAATTGTAGATTTTACTTAATTACAGTCCAGAACACATAACAAATAAGTAGATTCATATTTTAAACATGCCATGAACAGCACTAACAGAGAAAGAGAATTTAATAACTCATGGTGCAGTTAACTTCAGCTAAGTTAATGTTAACAGCTTTGTCACAGACAACGTGTGTTAAACAGACCAGTGAATCCTATGTTTGAACTTCAGAAGCAAGCAGTAAACATATGAAGCTCACTGCAGCCTGGGTAAATTCATAACAGTACACATCCAAAATCTGCCTTTTATTATGCTGACAACACATTTTTTGCATGAAAAATAGCACAGAATGGATGATGAAAAAGGTCATTAATTTCTTTTTCTAGTTTGCTTCTTCAGGTTGCTTGATTTTTAGATTGGCAGAGTAATCACCTATCCTTCAACCTCAGAATACTTACGACAGCACAGACCTTACCTGAAAAGCTGATGAAAACAATCATTTCAAAGTAGAATGTTATTTTGCCCTTATGTAACTGCAGTGTGCCCTCTATTACTGCTTTTATTTAAAACCTCCAGAATTACAGCATCTTAAGACCAGAGCTGTGGGGAAGACTGCTGTCTCCACATCTTTACACCACAAAATATCACTGTCCAAAACCAAAGTGTGATCTGTCCCCACAGTCATTCCAAACATCACAGGGAAAAACAAAGCCTGTTCTATACATCTGAAAAACTATCTGTATGCTGGGACTGCCCTTTCTGTTTTCAGTCCAGCTCTCCAGCTTCCAGTCTGCTACTTCTGCTTTCTATTCAATCCTTTTTTTCCCTTTTAACTGAACAACTTCAGCAGGGTTTGAACTCAGTTGTTCTCGCTAATTCAATCCTGGCTTAATATTATAAAAAATATCAAATTTGTATGTGCCATAAAAAAAGAGATAAACGAGTTGCAGAGAATTTGTGAGAACTACATCATTGAAACATTTGATTTTACAAGCTTAAAAGCCTCCAGCACTCTGTAACAATGTTGTGCATAGCTTCTATGAAAACAAAATGAAAATAGCATGGATACTTTCATAGAACACTTATAACAGAAAAAAGTCTAAAGATGCAAACCTTGTCTAGAAGCGAAAAAGCTGATGTGGATTACCTTTGACTTCTCTTTCACTTCATTAGCAATACATGATACCATACGGTTTTGACAGGAAAATAAAAGGAATTAACAAAACAGTAACTGAAGACATGTTCCAACTTTAGATCCCAATTATAGCCCACATTGCTTAAAGCTAAGAAATGTGCAAACATCTAACACAAATGAAGAAGAGAAATGTAATGAAAAAGACAACATGACATGAGCAAATCGAAGCAGAAGCAGCTAATTAAACCTATACAACTGTAATGCAGAGGAGTTATTCAGAGAGGCAGAAATTAGTGATAAACTTGCAGTGCACTCATGCTGAAAGAAGATTTAAAATTAAACAACCTGCAAAGTACAAGATACATGTAGGTTGGGGGTTTTGCGTAGCTAGCATTACATTTTCTTCCTCAGCTGTAACCTACTATGCCAGCCAGTTTACATACCACAGATTGCACTGGACAGGTTTGCCTTTGCTGCAGGGTTTTGATAAAAAGCTGTGTAGTGCACATTGTGAAATACCTTTTTTCTCTGGAAACTATTAATAACAACCAAGAATAAGTATATTTAAAAGGCAATGTTAATATCACTTACTATGAAGGCTCATTCTGCAATTAAAATAATCTGCAGAACTTCCTACTTGACAGTAAGGTCAGAAAGTATTGATCTACAACCTAGCTATGGAATAAAACAGCCTGTACAGCAAAATGAACTTGACACCAGGAAACTAGGGACCTGACATGGCTCATGAATGCTGTTAGTTTTTGGCATATGAAGTGCAACCACAATGAAGTAACATGGTAATGAAGTTACAGAAATCAGGAGAGAGACACTAAATTAACACATCACCCCAGATGCTCCAGGAGTCCTGTCTTTTCATGGTTCTCTTACCATGTACGTCTGCTTGTTCCCACTCCATATTTCTGCAAATCTGTATGGAACTGAAAATCCTCTAGATTCATAGGGCTTGAGATTTACAGACTTCCTCTTCAGTTTTTTAAGATTTGCTATGAAGTGGAAGAAAAGTAATGAAGAGTTGCAGTGGTAGTTTATTGCCTGGAAGGACATTCTTTATACGGAGGATTTTCTGCAAGATGCTACTTTTATTTAAAAGTAGTCTGTAACATGCTCTCCTTTAGGTACGTCCTCAACAGTTCAATAAGCTGATATCATGTTAATGATGACACTGAAATGAGGCTTAATCAGAACAGCTTTGTGTATTTGTGTATTCCACCTGCTTTATCACCATTACAGACAAATATTTTTGTAACAATTTGTCATAAACTGGATTTTAGATGAAGTGAAAATACATACTTGATTCCCAGGATTCACTGACTAGACAGATATGACCTTCACCTCTTCTTCTTTCCAAAGTATTTCTCTATTTGGCAAAACAGAAGATTGAGCAAAACAGGAAAACAATCTCTTCTGTAATTCATTGTTGTGCAACTTACTGAGCTTGAACAAGCATCATGGATTGAACTCCCCTCACAGATAACTACATGTCTGTATTTACAATGTAGATTTAACTCCTAAAATATCATGAAGTCTTCTGTAAATTTCCTTTCCTTTGAATGCTGATTTCCTTCAAAAGAGATTTAGAGGCAGCACTCACAAATGCTGTGAGAAGTCTTGGAATATCTCAAAACACAATCACCTATACTATTTATGTACTTTAAAGGATAATTTTGGCAAAATGCTCTATGTCAATGTAATTAAAATGAAGTAAATCTTTCAGAACTGTTTCCTTGTGGGCCATTTAAACCCATCTAGGTTTTCTTGTGGGCCATTTAAACTATCAGACCCTATTATCAGACCCTACCACTGGCAAATTCTCAGTTATTACTTCTCTGAAATGAAGTCAATCCTAGGTCTCCTTTCCCTATATGAAATAGAACTCAGTATGGAAAAAGAAAAGGAAAAAATCCATTTTAAGAGCTCACAAATCACAAACTGGGTGTTTGCACACAGGTTATGAATATTTAAAGCACAGAACCCCACTGACTTTCAAAGTTTAAAATACTCAGGCATTTGGACATCTGTAAAACCAATTGAATCTAACAGTAATTTTTCAAATTACTTATTAATTTATAAGTAGTCAACATTCACTCTGGCATAAGAGAAAATAACAAAAAAAAGGATAGATTTTGTATTAATAATTTAGAAATTTTATGACACTGCTTAGCAAATGTAATTGTAATGACTAGCATTTCTTGCTTTTTTCTGCAGATCCTTTCATGGGTTTTGACAATTTGTCATCAGTGCCTTGTTTTTAAAGCTTCCTCTAGAGAAAGCTTACTAATGAAAAACAATGAACTACTTTTTCTCTCAATATCTGTGAGTTTCTCACAATAAAACTAAATTGTTCCTCCTAATCTGAGTTGTTATCCACTACCTTTGTAAGAGCAGATGCTTTAATTATTACCCAGTGATCACTTCCACTGATCTCAGTTTACTTAGTTCTTTGCTACTTATCATGTTTACTGAAGAATTCACTAAAAATTTTTCATTTAAGCCACTGAAAACATCAAAATAGCCTTTAAAACATTCCCCATATGCTTGAAATAGTCTATCTGATGATCTCAGTTTTTTATTGTAGGTTTCTTCTTATGCTTTGTACTGCATTTGATTTGTCTGGTAATTTCTTCTAACAGTCAGTGAAGCAGTGTGACTATGCTTGAAAAACAAACTCAACTCAAGATTTTGACAGAAAATGCCTACTAATACCTTAGGTAAGCATCAAAACTCCTGTTTGCTCAATTAATATTGATACTGCTGCAGAAGGCTGCATTTCACTATTCACATTAGCTTTTCAGAATACTTTAGGAGAAACAAGCATTTTAGGATGGGTTTTTTTGACATAAACAATGCTGAGATATTATAGAAATATATCAAACGTTCAGCAACATCTGCAATTTCTGTCTTTTTTAGATAATATCCACAGATCTCTGAAATACTACATAGATTTGGAAATTAAGCATTCAGATAAGGCAAAGAATAACACTGACAACCAAAACAGCCTGAATCAAACACAGGACTGATATTCTTGACTTGAACAAAGAAGGGTAGATCACAGAAAGAGACAGGTACTTGATTTTAATTTTATCCATTGCTTTTAACAGTCAATCCCTTTGTAACTTTATGGTGGCATCTGTAAATAAGAAAAATCATATAGCTCAAAGGGAATTTCAAAGGTCATCTCTTCTCTTCCCCATTACCAGTGTTTGTCTAACCTTTTCCTAAATGTTGTCAGAAATGGTCAGCAAACTATACCAATGTTTCAGCATCTTCACCACTAACAAAGTTTTCTTCATATCAATCTGAATCTCTCTTTCTGCAGTTAAGACCTATTATTTTTTATCTATGCTGGATAAGCATGAGAAATAGCTTATTTCTGTTTTCATAGAAAATATCCAACAATTTCCATTTGAAAATTCTTATCACATTAATTCTTATCACATGCTTCATCTTATCCTCTTTAGCCCTAATAATACAACTCCTTTAATCTTTCCTTCTGTTCTGTCTCCTATCATTCCTGCTATTTCCTTTTGACTCACCAAAATGATTCTTGGATGGCAAATATGGTCAAAGTCCTTGAGCTGATCCCCCGTGACAGCTGAGTGCAGGAAAAATGTTGCTTTTTGCATCCAACAAAACACAAATTCATTTTCTTATGCGCCACAGTACAGGTTGCCTTGCTGGTAATATTGTGCCATAACTAATTGTGTTTAGCTTGTAAGTCATAAGCAGTTTTCAGACTCTTCACCAAAAACCCTGCTATCTAGACAATTTTTCTTGTTCAGTGGAACATCATCTTTTAACAGATGGCATCAGGTTCATTTTGAACTATGTCCCTGACTTGCAGTTTCTCCCAGCCTTATGTCATGCACAAAATGAATATGTGTACTTCCTTCTCTATCTTCCAGTCATCTATGATGATATTGAGTAACAGGGCTCAAGGTAACCCCATTCAGTTTCCACTTCTATTTTGACAGTTGGCAGCTCCTCTCATTAAATGGTGTTTCCTCTTCAGTTTAAACTTTATTATTTACAACACTTTGATCAGTCACAGAGAAGCACTTTTCAGCCAAAGATGTAAGTGTGGAAAATGTCATGTGGAATTATAATGCAGAGAAAAAAAAATAATATCAGTATCTTTA
>JBAFWW010026155.1:24626-37529 GCA_036873685.1 Agapornis canus
TGAACCAGATGAACTTCAGTATTCTACTATTCTGTATTTCTTTTTTTGAGTTCGCAGCTGGTTGATCATTTGCCTCTGGAATTGCACCTCCCTTTTCCTAAAATAATGCATTATGTGTATTTTTATTAACAATGAAATTATCAGAACCAACTTTTTCTTAACCTGAGTATAGTCAAAGACACTGCAATTAAAGACAACTTCAAAACTGTCACTTGTTTAATAATCATTACTATTCATAATGAATATTCTAGCCAGGTATCAGGTTTGACCCAGATACAAAAACCAAACCAAGACCGCCATTGTAACTAGATGAGCAGAATAAAATTAACTTTCATTATTAAGCATCTTGTTAATTTTGATGAATTAAAAAAGCAAAACATTTTATATTCTTCTATATGCATCTAAGCTTATTGTTAGTTTTCTACAATTTATTCTTTAATAAGATATACTTAGTTACCTTTTTAATGTGTTTCAATAAAAACCTAACAAAAACTTTCAGTACCTGAAACAAACAACTGTTACTATGACCACACTTAACACAAATTTGAGCAACAGCCTTTAGATCAATGAAAAGGATTACATTATGTTAATATTAGAGAATACTGACTATATAGAATATGCCTAAAGGAGAGCCTTAGATAGGGCAGAAAGAGACACCGGCGAGAGACGCACAATAAGAACCAGGAGGTGGTTGTCACAGACCTCTACAATGGAAAGGTGGGCTTAGCTGCAAGGGAAAAAGTAAGCATCAGAACACTGGCCTTGAGAGTCTGTATGCATTATCAGTTCTGGCAATTAGCAATCCAAAATTACCTTTAAAATTTGATTGATATAAATTACACAGGCATAATTTCTTTAAACTAATGCTGGTACTTAGCCCTGCTTTGAGTGGGTGGCTGAAGTGAGAGACTTCTACATGTCATCCCAACATATTTTTTTCTCCAATTCCAGCTACATGATGCTATATAATAATCTATTCCTAAAATATTAAAGTCTGTGCTGTATTTGGGATTGTATTTGCATATTAGTGATTTTATGGTTCACTTCCTACTTGTAAGCATCTTCATTGACATTAATATACATCTTACACTCTTTTCAAGATACATTCTGCCATACCACATCTCATCAGGGCCATTATACTTAAATATAATGTATTATTTTTGTTTCAAAACTTTAAAAAATTAAAAAATCATGCATACTTCTTTAAGATTTTTCCTTCATTTATTCCTGATGAAATGAGCAAGAATCATAATTTCAGGTCTTTTCATTTTACTTTTCAAGGTATAATGCATAATTTTAAAAGGAAATATAGCTCTGAAAGTTGCTGTTAAGCACCATAAAGCAGAGAAATAATATGTAGTTCCTTTGCAAGGTTTTTATCTTAACAGCATTGCTAACTGTGACATTTATCCTGCTTAACCTCACCAAATGTACCCTAGGGAAATGTCAACAGAGTCTTATGGTTTTAATACAAATGAATTATCAAAGAGTTTGAATAATGTAATCATCTTAATGTATTCAGTTTTTATAATGAACATCTGTTATGGGGATAGAGAAGCAAAGTGACTGGTTAACGTAACAATTAAATAAACAATTAAATGTAAAAATTAATAAAACCAATCTTACAATTTTAACTACTCAGAGTAACAACTTGAAGTAACTGTTATTGGAATATTCCTTATATCCCTTATTTCTGTTGGATATAATTTTTCTTTGATGGAATACATACATGCTTTCTAGATGCTTGCTATAGGTATAATCTTGTTTACAAAGATAGCTTTTTCCCTGGATAGAAATCTCCTCCCTTGAGTGATGCATATTTGTGTTCTTAAAGTTCCTGCCAAATCTCTTACTTTACATGCCTTTGCCAATTATCCTTTTGCAGTGTATTTTCTGTCAACTCCATTTATTAAGAGGGTTGTTTTCAAACATCCTGCTAGCATACATTACAGTAATTCTACTCTCATAGGAATACATTCTCTAATTATTGAGATGGTCTAACAAATGTCTCTGGTATTTACTGCTATTTTATTTTATTCTGGCATTATACTTTATGACCTGAATATAAATTTTGGAAAATTGACATGAATAATACATCATTTTGCAGTCTACATTCTTTTGAACTACATTTTATGCTTAATTCCAAGAAATGATGAATATTTCTTAAAGAAATCATGTCATCATTTATGACTCAGAAAATACATATCCTCAGTTTTATCTGAGTTCCTGAATGACATTTCACTCAATCTCCATGCTCTGAACCTGTTCATACATTGTAACCACCTTGTTCTTTTTCTCCTGAAATGCAGAAATCTGAATATAATTTAAGAATATTTGTCAGCTTGTCATCATGCATCCGTATAGACAGAACATTTTAGGTCTTTAGTATGCAAATCTGGCATATTGAAATTACACTCACAGACATCGTTTGCCTGGTTGGTTCAAAGTTTGACTCCTTCTTTTGTCAGAATGGTATTCTCAGCTTCTGAGACTAGGAAAAACCAAAATGGTTATAAACTGAATTTTGAAGGACAACAGGTGGTCTATACTCTTGAGCCTTACAGACTAAACTCAGGTCTCCAAGGAGTTCTCTGCCTCCTCTCAGGATGCAGAATTTATAACCAGCACTAGAGTAATGTCCACTTCTTTATTTAGAAATAACAAGTATGGCAATATATCTTAAAAATCTAGATATGATAATAGTATTTTCTTTGTGCAGAAGTATTGTAGTCAAAACACATTTGATACGGTAGAAGATTATCAGATTTAAATGTACATTTCTAGCTGTTCTAGACAGCACTTTGTACCATCCTAAAATTCTTCCTAGTGGAAGTATGACGCAAGAAAGGGAAGATTTCAGAAACCATAATTAGGCAGAGTATGCCAATTATTTCTGAAAAATCAGGGAAGGCCCTTGGAAGTGAGGAATCCTGGCTGTGCTGGTTGCTCACCCTTCAACAGCCAAGGGAATAACTGTCTTGTGCATGACAACTCCGAAACCTGGGCACATAGGCAAGCTTTCTCACAGGGAAAATCAGTCATTGCAGTCAAGAGCTATTGCAGAAGCTGCTGCTGTCAAAATCACAAGAACATATGCATAATTTTCATTCTTGTATTCACATTCATAATTACTAAGAAATGGGTAGAGCAACCAAAACAGATGCCTGTGACTCTGAACATAACTCATTTAGCTTGCTGTCTGTGGGTTTGACTGTTTAGTTGAGGATGCCCTCACCTGCCTGGCTGATTATGGTTTTCTTCTCACCTCACTGTCTGGTTACCGCTATAAACCCTGAATTTTACTGTACTCCAGCTTTCTGCGTACAATCTTTTTTTTCCCTATACCCAAATTGTGTCAAACTCATTTAGAAATGGTGACACTACAGTCATCCAGAGGTCTGTATCTATTTCATGTGATAAAGGGGACAAGGCTATCAGGTATGGTCTTAGCACAGCTGGTCTTTCCTTCCAGGTACTAGACATCTGGAGTAGCTGGGCAGATGATCTCACCTAAGGCAAGATGCAGTAGTAGCATCTTGTATATGAAAAAGACCATAATTCAGGTAATTGTCTCGGAGTACCTGGAAGCACTAGCTGGTTGTTGTGTCTTCACATTCAGTCAGAAACTGGAAGGATTACATTTCTTTCATATAATGCCTATATTCTGCCTCAGTTATACTTTAAATGTGTGTTGTGAACTAAGCCTTGGTCTTTTAAAAATAATTATCTTTAATTACCAGGTTCAGTCTTCTGTCCTCTGAAAACTGTCACTTCATTTGCATTGTTCTAATATTTGCTTACCTTTCCAATTAAATACGGCTTGTCATAAAGAAATTCTCAGTTGTACAGCAGGATATTTCTAGCTAATTTCCTTAATACCTGAAGGATGCACACTTTCTGGACTTTCAGAAGTAAGTATTAACTTTTTTTCTCTATATTCCCTCCTTTGATCTTCATTATTTTACAAGGTCAGTTCTAAGCATAACTTCATAAATTTTCAGATACCTTCTCCAATTCCATTTTCTGTGTCCTTCAGTATTAGCAGTCAGAGGTAAATGATATCCCAGCTCTTTTTCCATGCATTATTTTCCACTTCCTAAAGATTTCACTGCTGTGTTCCCTGGAGCTTCATTTTTCATGCCAGAAACCAAGATTCCTCTGACATAAAACTACCTTTCCAAATCTTCTTTACATGGCTCTGTGAGTTACTCATTTTAATTTTCATTAATATTCCATTTATATGAACCAGCACATTAGATTTCAGTAATGCATAGAAAATCACAAGTGGTATCACCCACTTTGCCTCTGCAGTTACTACTTCTGTTTGTTTGTTCTCTTTCCATACCCCCATTTTAATACATAAACACAGTCTCAGATTTCCTTCTACTCTGATTTCTGTCTCAGAGCGTACATTTCTGAGTAAACTGAAAGCACTTGGCACATTTTAGCTCACATGCCATTAAAATTCTGCTCCCCTTCATCATTCCCTCTCCCCCAGAACAGCTCTTGAAGGCATTATGGTTCCTGCAGACCATGTAATAGACTGCTATTCAGACAGGATTCGTTGCTGACAGTGATAACTATGTGTCCAGGTCAGCTTTGTGTGCCTTTGTGCTTTGCTTTTCAAGTGAGGGCTTTAAAGGCAGAGGGGAAAGGGGCTCCAAGATTTTAACAATGACAAGTATATCCATTAAACATGAATTAAATTATTTTAATGCTTGAAAGTTAAAAAGAAACCAATATCTTAGGCTGTATTAAAAATAATAACTTGATGGCAGCATTCGGTATAATGGAATATAAGATATAAATTGAATAATGGCAGAAAATCCAAGAAGTCTATCTGTGATAATGAGCCTATTACTTTAACTGACGCTCAAATTTTGTTTAAACATTGGCCTACTGAACTATGAGTCTTTCTATTTAATTGAGTTTAATGCTAAAATAGAAAGGATATTTTAATTTTAGATGTGGCTAGTAAATAAATACATATATTAAAGAAAGTATGTGACCAGTAAATATATATAAAGTGATAAGATCTGAAATCTCAGAGAATTTAGAACCAAAGCTCTTTAATTCAGTAAAAGTGATTTACAGGGCCCAGTTTGAGAACCTGATTATCTACACATTATTTTCACTATTGTATTTTGCACATTTTTTACTATTTTGCCTACTCTTTCCTTTCCTGAAAGCAGAAAGAGGTGCATTTACTTTCCAAAATCATGTCAGGAGTTGACATGATTTCTCAAAAACATTATGAAGCAAGTAATTTGCTTTAGTGCTGCCAAGGCTAAGAAAGGAGAGAAAGTTTGAGCACAGACTTTTCACCTTTTTTCTAAAGTAGAGCTTATAATGAGGATTTCATAGGAGCAACAACTTTACCTTTAGAAAAAATTTCCCTTAAAACCCTACATTTTTTACTTATGGAGTCATCTAAACTTCAATCCTTAATATTTTTAAGTGTTTCCTATAAAAATCTGTCAGAAAGAACAGATATGATTTTCAGATTTGGCACTTCAGAGCTTTGCAACTGAATTGTTTGAAGTTCAGTCACATAAGTCTTTAATGACTCACTTTTAGTGGGAAAAATTACTTAAACCAGGATATAGAGTACTTCAACTCTCCAATAAAATGGGAAAATATTACAAAGGATTATTCTGTTTTTATGCACACAGTGACTGTCGCACATTAAAAATCAAAACAACAAAACCCCCATCAAAACCTCTTAAATTCAGCAACACTGTGACTTTAAGCAGCCCACGAGAAGGATCAAGGAAAACCCTTCCTTCTAATACCAAGAGGCTTGGCTTGCTAAAATAAGAGTTAGTCATAGCTTCTATCAAGGAATGGATTTATGGTACAGAAACAAACACATGAAACTTGCATCCATTTCAGAGCCAGCTTTTTAAGAGGAAAATTCAACACTGTGAACTGCAGTGTCCAAATGAATATTTTCTGACAGTTATTAAAATATGGCAAAATTAAATGTTCATGTATATTAGAGACTATATATTTAATACATTCCATTTTCAATAAGAGGTGTTCTTCTCTTCCAAAACCTAAAATCTGTGAGAGAAAAAGGAATCTTCTCAGTTTCCGATAAACAGATAATTAGAAGCAAACTAAGCTTGAAATTAGATTATATACTTTTACAAGAGGCTGTATACCGAAAGAATTATAAACTAATTGCAGGGAAAAGAAGGTAGGCTTTAATTTGTTGACGCACAGGATGAGGCAAACTTTCAGAGACTAAGCTTGAATTGAGAGCCTTTTGTAGTACAAAAACATGATGAGACAGCCTTTCATAGCATTTCAAGCTCTTCCATAATATATTGTCACTGGCGCCAAAGAACCCGTCATATATGATAATTTTCACACAGTTCTGAATAAGAACCTCAAACAGATCAAAACAAGCTTTCAAGTCACTTTGTGGTTTGTAAATATGTTTAGAAATTATTTTGTATCATAAACAATAGCACTCTAAACACTTCAAAAAGAAAGCTGCTAATTATGTTACCTAAGGAAAGTAATGTTATTTACTGAGAATAGTTTACAACACTTACAGTGGATAGAAACATCTATGTAAATGGCAAAATACTGGAAGCACTTTGTAAAGCATATTTGTGCAAAAACCATCAGATTGATTAAAGTTGATGCTGAATTTTCTATTTTATTGCTCTTAGTTCTATTAATTTGCTGGGGGGAGGGTGAAGGGAGGAGAAACAAAGATTTCATTATCTCAGCCCAGGGAACATGTGACTTGTTAAATATTAAAAAGATATGAGTATTAGACTGCACAAACACAATCATTTCTTCTTGTGAATAACCTAGGGGAAAAAAAACCCAAATCTTTTTGATGCTGTTACTCATACCTTCAGAATAGTCACCATGTAAAAGCTGCTTCTTGCACTTAAATGTACAGGCAAATGCTGGCAATGAAATATACTCTGAAATATGTTGTATACAGAACACTAATGAAAAGCTTACTGCAGGAGCTTCATCTAGGAAAGATAAGGTCAAAACTGACTCCGAGCCAAATATTTTACATATTCACAAGAAGTTTCAGACTAAGAAATTAACTTATCTATCTACCTGATCAGTCAAGAATAGTGAATTTTCCTTAATTTCCATCCCCATATTGGAATGATGTTTCTTGTTGCTGCTTAAACACACCATTGCTTGCCCAGTCTGTTCTCACAGCTCTTAGTTAACTGACTTACCCTCTAAAGATGATACAATCCCAAATTATCAGGAAGTGGTCGAGAAATTTAGGAACTAGATTGAAAAAGTTGTTTGTTTTTTTTTTTTTTATATAATGACTTTTGGAAAATATCATTTTTAATATATATATATATAATGATATTTGGAATAATAATTTTTTTCACTAAAAACTTTTCATTTTCTTAAGACAAACATGAGTATGTCATGTTGACAGAAGCATACAACATAACTCATTTAGGGTATGTGCAAGAGCACAAAGCACTCTTCTTTATTATGTATAAAAGCTGATTTTTTCCCCCCATTATGACTAGATCTAAATCCTTATTTCATTTCATTACAAATGTTGGAGGAATTTGCACTCTTAGATTCCCCTAAATGCTGTACCTTGAAAGAGCCTGTACTAACCATATAATCTTTATCATTGATATACAGGGAGCTTTTATTCATTTTAAATCATATTGATCCCAAAACAATAATCCAAAAGGCAGACTTAACTGAGTTCCCTTGGAAGTACACCACTCAGATTATTTTCTCTAAATCTCTAAGGCCATTAGCAGAAACCTGATAAATGAGAAACAGTACTGAATAAAAAGAATGTTACTCCAAGGCTATAATTTATAGAATTTTCCTAATATTTTAAGGTTTTAATAGCGCCAAGATTAACTGAGTCATACTTCATTCCATTACTTTGCTTCAAATATTTGACCTCTTTTGATTCCATTAATGGAAAGTATTCTTTCTCTTCTGTGAACACTATTATCACGGGTATAATACTTTTTCTAGCTTTTCTTGTTCAACAACATATACATAAACTATTCAAACAATTACCTGTTTAACTTTTGTCATATTTGTTACTGGTGGATGTTACTGGATATTCCCAAAATCATATCTACAAATCAGCAAGTACATTTATAGAAGAGCTATATATTCATCAAAGAAAAACTATGTTCTCAATTGTCCTTGGTTCAGCAGTTCTGTGTGCATCCATACAGACAACGAATGTGTCAAACTGATGAAGTCAATACCTCCTATCACGCTTTTGCATAATCCTGCCTGTGCAAAACATGTATCTACAAGGAACAGCTTCAAAAGTCTCCCATCATCTCCTGAATCTGCATGACTCCATTTGGAATAGTCATTTGTATGGCATACTTCTCTCCCTGTCCTAAGTGGATATCAAACTATATACCAGGGCTCCTGCTATAATCCTACTATAATCTATTTTTATCTTTCACCAGGTGACAACTGGGACAAGTTTTTGCACTGATTTTCTCCCCACCCCAGACACAAACTGGTGGCAACCACCTATTTGGGTGGGCTTGAAAGGATGGAGGTGACTGTTGAACCTGGGCTGTGTCCAGCTACCGGAAAGCAGACACTTCACACAAACAAGCCCATCAATGACCGAAGAACAAATTTTCAGTGTTTTCAATGGAGGACAATACGTGACCAAAGATTAAGGATTTTTGCTCTCAACGTTTTTCCTCCAATCAACATATTTAATCCAGTCTCATCTAATTGAATTTCACCTTTGAAAGAGGGATTTCCATCCCTGAAGAACTTTGTATTACAAAAATACAACATTTTGCTATCTCCTGTACTAATAAATTCATTTTTCTTAGAATTTACTCTGGTTTTACGGTCCTTTTAATAATAAAAACAAAACCATAAACATGTCTTAGCTTAAAAATAAAATTGCCTGATCAAATATGGATTTATAAAACACTCACACTAGAGTTTTTCTACCACAGCTCTAGTAATAAAGCATTGGACAGCATTTAATTACCTTGTCAAGTTTAAGTACAAGCTCTTACATATACAGGCTTTTTTGTTTTTCTTCCAAAGAACTGTATCAAAATTTTCTATTCTGCATCTTCACAGACTGATCTCTCCTATGGAAAACAAATGATTTTATTCCTTCTGGAAATGTGAATCATATCCTAAATCCCACATCATATAAATAACACCTCCTGGACACAGACAGATCCAACATAACAAGTCTAAGCCTTAATCCTCATCTCCAGACAATGCAAGGAACTTCAGAAAGCAAATATATCATATGTCTGAAAAAGGCTGGTTCTGCTCCAAAGTCAGCAATAACAAACATCACTGAATACTCCTGTTGCTTCCATGTCACTTCACCCTTCATTTTACAGAAGGATACTTCTGGTGTCTGACTGATTAATTTTTAACAGCACTACAAGTTATTTATAAAGATAATTACTTTTAAGTTGCTGAATTAAACTGAGGAAAATACTATTTTTACTTTTTCTCTTCATTTATTACTGGAGGACACAAATAAAGGCATGTATATACACACACATCATCTAATGCCTTTTTACAATGTAAAATATGCTGCATATGTTTTGAGCAGTAGAGCTGAATTCTCAGGTAATTTTAGCAGTTTAAAATCTTTATTAAAACTTCATTAAGAAAAGCATCAACAATTCCTGACTACCACCACACTGCAGATGAAGAATATTACTATTCAGAGGTGGATTAATCATATGCAGGGTCTTTAGAAATGCTTAATGTGGTTGGATTTTGCTCGAGAATAATTCTTGGCATGCCAGTGTTCCATTCCATATCACATTCTTTAGTATGACAATGAATAATCCTTACCTAAAGAGCAATTACAAATCCCTAATTTCAACTCTCTCGTTTCCTTTAATTAGAGAAATCACCAACAGCAGAAAATATAGGCAAGGGCCAATGGCCATTAGTAAATAAGATTTGTATAAGTAAGTTAATTGAAACTCGAATCTCTCCATCTGCAGTTCATGTCTGCTACCTAATTAGTCCCTATATTTTCACAGATGCTATGCATACTACCTGTCCATAGGTGAAAAGAGTTTTCTTCTTTTGAGACCATAAACTACGTTGACAACCGCCCATCAAGCAGTTCCTGTATCTACTTTCCTTAGATGAAAAACTGCACCAACCATTACAGTTTTAAAGCTGCTGTCAAGACTGCAGGACCCACAGCTTGCTGAGTCCAGCTCTGTCCCTACACATGCACCCTGCTTTTATCTCAGAGGAAGTGCACACACAGATTTACCCTGAAACTACCTCAGAAAACTGTAGGACATACTCCCAGGTCCTCAGTTCAGCTACATAAACCAAAGAATCACTTAGCTTGCTAGCAACTTTGATTTTGCTTAGAAAGATTTTTTATATGCTAATTTTATACATAATAGTTTTCAGAATACAATATGACATATGGGAACAGCAGCTTAACAAAATTTCATAAATGTAAATGCTTATCACATACAAGTCACAGAGCTCTGAATCTTGTAACTTTGCTCCTCTGTTAGCTGGCAATGGGCCTGAGAATGCAGACATTCTAAATGGGAAAATTTACATGTCTACCTTATTAAAGGAATGCATCTTGTAACCCCCCCCCACTGGCAGAGCACTGGACACTGGAAAGTCCTTGACTGTACCAGCTACTGGGAAGAAAACTATCTCTAACCCAGCTGAAGCCAGGACAGGTTATTTCTTGCAATACACTGTAGGCATTAATTCAGAACGTCTAGAATATATATGAGATATTATCTCAGGGACTCCAGCAAAAACTGTACACACTTGTCTGTGCCTCAAAATATGTTTAAAAGGTAGAAACTAATTCTTCATATGCTGCAGTCTGTAACTCTCTTACATTTGTTTGGGGCAATTATAGACACATTTTCTCCAGCAGAAAGAAATGCTGCCTGCCCTTACCTACCTCCTCACCATTTAAGATCATTATAAAAAGACTGGGTATTATTGGCCATTGGGCAAGACTTGTAAAACATGAATTTGCTGATTATGCCTTGAATTCATATATCTGAAAAGTACAAATTTTTCAGAATACCTCAGAAAGACAAAACATGGAATTACATGCAAATACCTTAAGGTGTTTATTCTCCTCTTCATTATCAGTATGTCTTTAATATGTAAATGTGATATGATATCTGGATGCTCTTCAGATATGCTTTTGAAAGTGAATTTGTTGCCTGTTTGAACTGTGTATGTTATTTGGCCAAGTTTTACATATATTTTTCGCCTTATAAGTATGAAAGCAGGTTATATCTCAGAACAGGTGATCATCATAGAGCAAACACAGATGTGAGCTTGTAGAACACAAGTACTGGGCTTTGGGGGGAAAACAAACTTATGAACATTGCAAATTGTCAGCAATTTACTTCAGTGACTATGCAAAGATGCAAATAGAAGACAAAAAGACCAAAGGCAAACAAAATATTGGCTAGTCATTTGCCCTCTGCCCTCCAAAACAAACAAACAAACAAACAACAATCCCAAAAAGGAGTCTTCCTATACTTATTTCTATAAAATTTAATATAAAGAAATTTTGTAACAATGTAAAAGAGTGCCTTGGATTTTCTCAAAGCCTGTTTTTTAGGGCTGTTTTTCTGGTATCTAATTTCCCTATCTGTACTGTTATAATCTGTCAACCATGCTAAAGGGAAAAATGAACAAAACAAACAAACAAAAAGCTTGATAATATCATAACAGAATTGCTAACTCAGAAAATAAGATCTGATCTTGGTAGAAGCTCTGAATACCAAGGTGCTCTGGGAGCTCTCCTTTGGATGACTGTTACACCAGCAGTGCAAATGGCAAATACAAATTAAGTTCATTGGGGAACCTTCCCACAGGCTACACCTTTGTTACTGCAATGGCCTAAATTACAGCTGCTCCCATTTCATCAAAATAAAATTTGAGATTTCCATTAATATATCCATTAAAAAACCCTAAAATTTTGCTACCTCATTCAGATGTTGGGCTTTTTCCTCCATTTATACAGAAAACCAGGAATGCCACTGACTTCTCACAAGCCTGGGTCTCTAAAACCTGACAATAATATCTACAAGATCAGCAATTTTTAATAGAGTTTGGTAGATGAGGTATTGTTTTGTATTTCCTAAAGTCTCATTTTGTGTTATGATAAACAATTAAACAGCTGGTGTATTTCAAACAAAGTCATGGTTGATGAGGTTTCTGTGTAATGTTGTCACAATATTAAACTATGCAAATAAGCACACAGCAATAACAATTTTTTCTAAATTTAGCTCTCTGATAGACTTATAACATATCCCACAGACTTTCATTTCCTTAAGATTCACTACCATATCTGGATTTCTTTGCTGTCGTAAACAGTTGCCTCTTCTCTTAAAGAGGTTATCAAGAATGTCTTACATATATTCTTTTCTATACACTTAGAATTTCCTCTGTGAAAGAAGACCTAACTGATGGGTAGCAAGGATAAATTTGAAAACCAAGTTTAAACAGCAATTGAAAAAAACAGCTCAACCTACAGATAGGCAACATAGGCACAACTTTTCCTAACAGCTATTACAAAATATACTTTTTAATTGGATGCCCACATCATACCAACTGTTTCTGTGCACTTACGCATAATGGTGATGCTCTCCATTGCCCTTAAGGTTTAAGTGGCAAAACCCCTAAAATCTGAGTATTTTTTTCACTGCAAAGCTCAAAGTCACTAAACTTCTATAAAATACTTCTCAAGTACATTATGTATGTGCACATTGTTTATATAGGTATTTTTATCTTGTTATGTATATTATTTAGAAAAAATATCCTTAGGACTGTAGTGACAGGACAAGGGGTAATGGATTCAAACTTAAACAGGGGAAGTTTAGATTGGATATAAGGAAGAAA